>CM076575.1:863558217-863644377 GCA_034641835.2 Pinus albicaulis | reverse complement strand
TTAAATATTTTGTAGTTAGATATTTGATATTTTGTAGCTAGGTGTTAAATATATATATATATATGGTTAATTGATGTCTTTGGTTTTTTGTACAGGGATATAATATCATGGGTACTCGTAATGAGGAAACTAATAATAATAATATTGAAGAAATGAGAAGTGTAACGAGAGAAAGAGTTAAAAGACAAGGATCAAATATTATGAAACAAGTAATTGAAATCAAAAGAGAGCAGAAGAGGGTAGAAAAAAATGAACAGCGAAGATTGTGAAGACAAAATATGACTGATGAACAAAGGGAAGAACAACGAAAGAAGGAACGTGAAAGAAAAAGGCGGCAACGAGAAAGATAAAATGAGGATGAAAGGGAAGCAGAACGAATAAATAATTCTCAAAGAAAAAGAATGAAATTTGAAGATATGGATGAGGACGAAAAGGAAGAACATAGAAGAAAAAAAAGACAAGAATATGTAACATCACATAGAAAAAGACAAATCGAAGGTCGTAGTGATCTAGGGCCAACAATTGAGGCTCATTCTCCTATAAGTATAAATCTACAAAATCATCAACCAATGGAGCAATGTGACGATGAATGTGAAATGATTTCCAATGTACCAGTGGAAGATGAAGTTATTGCACACAAAAGATTTCGTGAAAGAATTGATAAATTAGGTCATCCTCAAATGTGCCATGTGTGTGAGGAGTCATATCCTGGCATTCAAGTGGTGACTACAAAGACTGTTCCAATGTGTACAAGATGTAAACAAGAGGGTAATAAACATAGATTTTCATCACAAAATCATATGAATCCGGGGTTGCAGCCTTTGATCCTTGGAAGTCTTACACAAGTTGAGGAAATGTTGATAGCAAGAGCGAGTCCAATTTTGTAGGTAATGCATTCAATAGGTGGCCAATACAAATATAGAGGACACACAATCAGTTTTCCTCAAGATGTTAAAGATGTTGCCAATAAATTGCCTCGACATATTAAAGACTTGGATTTAATGATGGTGGTGCGAAAAAAAGGTCAGCAAGGATCAAGCTATGATTTCACTGTTAGAAGGCAAAAGGTACTAGATGCATTACTTTATAAGATTCAAAATGATCCATATTATAAAGGTGTAGAAATTGATATGCATGCTGTGGACGAGTTACCGGAAAAAGCAACAAATGTGTCACATATGATTAATTCTGTTATACTACCAGATATGGACAATGACATAGACATTACGTTGTTAGAAGGTGCTCCAGGTTGTGAATATGCTTTAGACAATTATGATACAAATTCTTTTGCTGTAAGGCCTCCAAATGCACCTAGGGAAATTGAACTTATTCGTGCATGGGCAGATAATCCTAATAGAGAAGAAAACCAACTAGATGGTGAAACTACAAATGTCATTAATTGGCCTAGAATTGGTTCATCTCCAATAAATGAGTACAATACTGAAGGGTTATTTGATATGGAATTTCCAACATTATTCCCTAAAGGAGAAGCCGATTGGTTACAAGCACGACTAAGAAACGTGCATCTTCATGAGTATGCAAAACATCTCCTCAGATTTCGTGATAATAGGTTTGGAAGAAATTCTCGGTTTAGATACTTTTTACTCAATATCATTATGAGACATCGTGCTCAAGCGTCTTCTACAGTATTTGTTAAAAAAAATATGACAGAACTACCTACAACAGTTGATGAGTTACAAGAGCATTTACAAAATCTTCCTAATTCTAAAATTGCAGATAGATTGATGAGATTTTGACATGTTCTAAGAGGTACACGTGCATATTGGAGCAAATGTCGTGGCAAATTATGTGACTTAGTACAACAAATTGGATCTCCCACAATATTCTTCACACTAAGTGTAGCAGATATGCAATGGCCTGATTTGCATATATTGATGCTAGGTACCTCTCCTACAGATCCAAAGGAAGCAAGAAAATGGAGACGCCAAAATGTCATTGATAATCCTCACATTGTAGCGAGTTATGCGCATTTAAGACATACATTGTTTCGAGATGAGATTTTTTCAAAATTTCATCATGCTACAGATTTTTGGTGTCGTTATGAATGGCAACATCGCGGATCTCCACATGTGCATGGGTTTCTTTGGCTAAAATATGCTCCCAATATGGACAAATTGAATTGGAATGACCCGAATCAAGTTAGATTTGCAAAAGAATACTTTGATAGATCTGTCCATGCATTCAATCCACGCAATGAATATCAAATAAAGGTCCCTCTTCAACGAAACGATGATGATCATCCTTGCTTAAAGAACACTGAACAAATATTTCAATCTGATCCTATGATGGACTATGAACAACTTCTCAATTGTGTTGAGCGCCACATCACCTGCAATGAGAAGTCATGCCTTAGAAAGAAGGGTGGAAAATTGGTGTGTAGATATAAGGCACCATGGGAGCTATGCAAAATGTCAAGACTTTATTTTTATGAGGGTGGAGAAAAAATATATGAACCTAGACGGAATGATGATCGATTAAATACACATAATCGTGAAACGTTGATGATGTGGCGTGCAAATATGGATTGGAAACCTGTTCTTTCTAGGCATGTTGTGATTAACTACATAGCAAAATATGCATCAAAAGCAGAAAAAGGGTCAGAAAGCTTCCATGATATGTTGATGCGTATTTCTTCTATTCAAAATCCAAATGAACCAGCAGCACGTGCATATAGAACATTGTTTTGTGAGACTATCGTTGACAGGGATATAGGAGCACAAGAAACATGTCATATGCTTTTGGAGCTTCCTCTTAATGAATGTAGTCGTACATTCATTGTTTTGAATGTTGGGATAAATGTTTTCAAACAAGTAAAAGTTGATGAAAATAATGACCATAATGATAATTCTCTTATTGATGCATATAGGAAGAGACCTGTGAGTATGGAGCACCTTTCGTTGATAGAAGCTTCTAGATCTTGGTCATATGACAAACATCACCATGATGAGAAATGGTTACCACGAGATAATGCAGCCATTGTACGAGTATTTCCTAAGTTTCATTCAGTTCCCCCTCGCGAAAATAATAGTTTTCTTGAGTTTTGTTGGTCTGAATTAGTATTGTACAAGCCGTTCCGTGATTTTCAGACAGATATTGGTTCTAGAGATGATGATATCATACAAAATTAGGAAAATTTTTCCTATAATCCTTGGCATATTGATCGTAATCCAATACCTTCAAAGGAACCAGCTCAATGTCCAGATGAGGATGAAGATGTTTTACATGTACAAAATGATTCTAAGCAACATGAGTGGGAGATTATTTCAAGTTTGTATAAGAATAAGTTTATACATGCGAGCGAATTTGACATGATTGGATTTAGGGATCGTGATGTTATGACAAATTGGAGCTCTAGTTTTGCTGATGAAGAGACGTCAAGACGTGCAGTGAACTTCATATCTGATAAGAAAAAAGTGAATGCAATTGTTACTACTGAATCATCAAAAAAATATTCATTTGAAAGTTTAGGAGAAAAGCAAAAAATAGCATTTAATGTAGTTTTTGATCATTACAAAGGAGATGACAAGGAAGAACAATTGCTTATGATTATCAAAGGGACAGCAGGTACTGGAAAGTCTTACTTGATTGGTGCAATAAAACAAAGACTTGAAACTGACTCTCTTCCTCATAAGAGCCCATTGCTTCTTTTGGCCCCTACCGGTGTTGCAGCATTCAACATATCTGCATCAACAATACACTCTGCTCTTTATATACCAGTAAGGAACTTCACTGATTTACAAGGGTCACGTTTGCTTACCTTACAGGAGGAGATGAAACATGTTAAGTACATTCTTATTGATGAGATGAGTTTTATAGGGAGAAATTTGTTGACACATATTGATTGTCGACTTCGCCAAGCTTTTCCTCACAATAAAGAAGTCCCGTTTGGAGGTATATCAATTATATTGGTTGGTGATTTGGGACAACTACCTCTTGTTATGGATAGACCTGCATATGCATGTGAAGGTCATGCAAAAGAATTATGGAATTTATTCACAACTGTTGTAACTCTTGATACAGTATACAGGCAAGATGGACAGAGCAATGATCAAAGATTCTTTCGTTATTTATTAATGAACGTTAGAGATACGATTCCAACAATAGAAGATTGGAAAGTACTAATGACACGTACAGATTCCAATTTGGATGCTTCAACAAAAGAGTCATTTAATAAGGCTACACATTTGTTCGCAACAAATGATGATGTGCACAATCACAATAAGCGTTGCTTGGTATCCCTAAATCACCCTGTTGCACGTAGTCTTGCTACAAGATCAAATAACAACAACAACATGGAAGCAGATGAGGAAAATTTGGATAATGAGGTCCTTCTTGCTGTTGGAGCTAGGGTTATGCTAACCTCAAATTTATGGACTAATGCAGGACTTGTCAATGGTGCTCTTGGAGTAGTTGAAGATATTGTGTATAATCCTGGAACATCACCTCCTAATCCTCCTACATATGTTTTAGTAACATTTGATAACTATGTCGGAGTTGCATGGGATGAATTATTCCCTCATACTGTTCCTATTATACCTATTGAAAGAGGCAATAATAGACAAATTCCATTCCGACTTGCTTGGGGATTAAAAATTCATAAGTCCCAGGGATTGACACTAGAAAAGGCAACTATTGATATTGGAAGGACAGAGCGACAAGGTCTCACTTTTACTGCAATATCTCGAGTTAAATCTTTGGATGGTATTCGATTTCAACCACCATTTCCATATGATCGATATGAAAAGATGGCAAAATGTGCCGGTGTTTCTAAGAGAAAAGAAGAAGAAGTCAGGTTAAGGCTAAATACTAAATAAATTATGTATTTTTCATGTATTTTTCAATATATTCTTCATATCACTTTTCAATGATATGATAAGTGTATTTGTTATTTAATATATTAATTAATTCATTTTTATGATTACCAAACATATTTATATTAATAACGTTTGTTAGAATTTGTATTTCTAATCTTCAAAATTTCAAAGTATGATGTACATCTCAAATACAAAAATTTTAATAATCTGAAAAATGTGACGTTGATGCCTCCGACTGGAACCAGTCTAGATCCATCTTACTTTGGATCTATCATGCGCCGAGAGGGATCAAATCTCTCGAGATGCAAACCTTTCCTCAAGTTTTGCACTCAAAAAATAGGTTTGCACCTCGAGAGATTTGATCCCTCTCGGCGCATGATAGATCCAAAGTAAGATGGATCTAGGCTGGTTAACAAACATTACAACATGTCCCCAAATCTTAAATTTTTATTGAGCTAATATTTCTGCGTGGGTCTTGGTTAAATGGTGGTGAGGGGGGCTATTATAATACTTATAGGTTAAATTCCCTTCCCCAATAACTAGGTGATGTATGGTGCAATCACATAATTTTTTTCTTAAACTGCATTTTCTAATGTGATAATGGTTTCATTTTCCTAAAAAACCACTTTTTAGGAAAAAAAAATATAGTTGAAAAAAACCAATATGTAAAACATTTAAACTATTTAAAATTAAATTAAATAAGAAGTCCAAACATGATTCTATATTTTGGGATTTTCTTTTGAATTTAATGAGAGAACTGATCGCAAGATGGTGATTTTATATTGCATAAAAAACATTTTGAACGCATAAATTGAAAGAGAGAAAATTTTAAAAAGGAAATAAAAAAAAAATCTATCTAAAATTAAGGTCCTTTAATATTGGTCATACTCACCACATAAATAGTATCAAATATTTGTTAAATGAAAGAGCACAAAGATCCCTATTTAAAAAATCCTTCTGAAATCACCTTGAAGAAATCATAGATCTACACTCAAGTTGCATCCATAGCCTGTACTACCATCACAGAAAAAGTTTAGAGGGAGGACACTAACTTTAGGGCTTAAAAGACAAGAATTGACAAGTTGCATCCATAGCCTCTACTACCATCACAGAAAAATTTTAGAGGGAGGACACTAACTTGGCTTAAAAGACCAGAATTGACATAGTTGTTGCCAAAGAAAATAGTGACTGAGCAGTTCTATCCAGGTTCGGAGCAAGGCCTTATGTGCAAATACTTTAGCATTAACTAAAAGAAGTGCCATCATACCAATGTGTTTATGTAGCTCCTATTTTATCTATTCTGGTTGACTTTATGACATCACTATCTAAAAGTGTGCGAGTTTTCAAAAATACATTTTTCATACCATAGCATTTTTATGGCGGAGTTTCTAATCCATGTGAGTCAAAGAGCAGTGGGTCTTCCATGTTCATGAGAACCACATGTTTTAGAGCTTATAACAAAAGCAGTGAGTAAAGAATTGGCATTTTACAGACTCACAAATAAAGAATTAAGTGTCTTGTTTGTTTTATATTAATTAAAAACTATCATTTCATAATTTAATTAATCACCTATAAATCGAATTTTTTAATTTGAAATTTGAAATTTCAATGAAGTCGAATTTTTTTAAATGGACTTAACCATCTCCTCACGCCGAATAATAAATTTAAAATTTTAACACGACCAATTTAAAAATAAGTAAATACAAATGACAAAATATCTCTAATTTCACGAGTATGAAAGCCTAACAGAGAATTATCTAAGAAATGATCATGATAGTAATGTCCTAAAGGAACAACCGATTTGGATAAAATTTAAATTCGAGGCAACGAGATTGAGTGATGGACAAGAAACTGATATCAACTATAATGTTTCACTGTGTACTTTTACATACAAGAACAGACAATAATCAGTCCCAGGATTCCTTTGTTTTCCCCATTGTAATGGGAAAGGACAATTTCCTCCTCCTACTAGTGTGAAATAATTCCATCGTTTTCTTCATAATCTTCTCGCCACAACACCGCGCTACTAAATCCCGAAGTCTAAGGACATTGAGATAGTCAGATGCCTCCACTACTTCGCATAGAGTGCCCATATCCATTTTCTTCACGAACTCATCATCCCACTCCCACATATCAGCCCTCCTTTTCTGTTCCACAGCCCTCCTTTTCTCCTCCTCCTCCCTCATGCGCCTTCCATTCTCATCATCCTCCTCCTCATAACCCCACCCGCTCCTACCTGCTATTCTTTTCTGCTCCTCCTGATCCCACCCACTCACAGCCGCCATTCTGTTCCGTTCCTCGTCATCCCACCCACTCACAGCCACCATTCTGTTCTGCTCTTCGTCATCAACAGCCGCCATTCTGTTCGGCTCTTCGTCATCAACAGCCGCCATTCTGTTCGGCTCTTCGTCATCCCACCGACTCACAGACGCCATTCTGTTCGGCTCATCGTCATCCCACCCACTCACAGCCGCCATTCTGTTCTGCTCCTCGTCATCCCACCCACTAACAATAGCCGCCAATCTGTTCTGCTCCTCGTCATCCAACCCACTCACAGCCACCATCCTATTCTGCTCCTCGTCATCCCACCCACTCACAGCCGCCATTGTGTTCTGCTCCTCACCCCACCCACTCACAGCCCCCACTCTGTTCGCCTCCTCGTCACCCCACACGCTCACATCAGCCATACTGTTCGGCTCCTCCTCATCCCTCCCACGCACAGCTGCCATTCTGTTCTGCTCCTCGTCATCCCACCCACCCACAACAGCGCCGCTTTTCTGCTGCTCCTCATCCCACCCACTCACAGCCGCCATGCTTTTCTGCTCCTCATCACCCCACCAACTCACAGCGGCCAGGCTTTTCTGCTGCTCCTCCTCGTCCCTGATACGCGTCCAATACTCCTCCTCCTCCTCCTTGGAAATCTGCGGACGATATTCAGGATCGTGAAGGGCATGGAATGTGCAATACTCCATCACTATTTTCAGAATGGCAGCGGAAACACTGGGTAGAGGAATGACAGCGTGAGTGCCTACATCCTCTATTATAGCGTTTATGATCCACGAAATGGATGCCACCGCCTTCTCCACCTCTATTATTTGGCCATCCGAGCTCTGCAATCTGACAATGCTATTACGATTAGCATGGCCGCTGCAATCCTTCGCATTGCCCATAGCTACCTCGCGTAGATACGATGAATGTTGAATGAAGGAAGTGCGGAGAATTTTCAGAGGTGGATAGTTCACTAAATCGTTAGTCCTTTTATGTCGTTAAAATGATTTCTAATTCAATGTATTTATACGACTTTTCCAAGCCGACACACACAACTTCATCGAACTTGAAAAGTCTAGGCAACAATGATTTATGGTACCTACCAAAAATTTATTGCATAGTTTATTACGGTGAAAAGGTGTTTTCCATAATTTAATAATAATAATAGTAATTTCTTTTGTTATTCAATATTTAAAATAAATATTAAACTAAAATATTTTAATAATCATTTAAATAAATATTAATGAACAAAATATTAAATTAAAATATTTTAACGTTAATTTTATTTATTTTAATGTAAAATACAATAATTAAAAATATAAAAAAAATATTATGAGATAGATGGTTAGGAAAAATTCAAAACTAAAAACTTATTGCAATATGTTGTTTATAGCTATGCTAGACACTTAATAAAGTTGTTGTAGAATGGCCTTCCACAAAGTCGTTAACATTTTTTTTGTGAGGGTTATGGAATAGAGATTAAGGGCCAAAAATTATCTTTTTTCACAATGCATCTAGTGAGGAGATGACCACTTCCATTGAGTCTATCTTTTTATGAGATGGCTGCCATGGGCTTTGGCTTCAACTACCTAGTCTTCTTCCTGAACTCAAATGGTTATGTTAAATGAGTCTAGCTTTTTAGGAGATGGCTGCCATGGACTATGGCTTGAAGTACCTAGGCTTCTTCCTAAACTCAAATGGTTATGTTAAATATGATTAGAAATGGTTCTTTCTATGGTTTGATAATTGGTTATGTTTGGGAGGAAGAATGATTCTTGTCAAATCGGTGCTAGAAAACATCCATGTTTTCTCAGTGGGAGTTATCAAAATTCTAAATTTTGGCATTTACCAAAATTCCAAAATCATTTCTAAATAACATCATACAAAGATTTTTTGGTTTTTAAGCTCCTCTCATTATCATTTATCATACAAAGAATATATAGTTTCCTATGGACAAAAAAAATGAGTAAAGAAGGTATTAATATTGCGAGTTGGGCCTCCCTTCTAAAACCAAAACATCTAGGGGGATGGGGTTTCAAAAATATTATTTGGTTTGGAAAAGAATTAGCCCTAAAACGTTTGTGGAGAGGTTTGTTTGATAGTGATCTTTGGAGTCAACTCATTAAAGGAAAGTATCTAAAGAAACAATCAGTGGAGGATTGGCTTAGAGAAAATGAAATAAATCATGATAACATGGGTTCCATTGTGTGGAAGGAACTTATGGATTCATTTCCTTTTCTATACAACTAGTTGGCATGGATGATTGGAGTTGGTAAAAAAGTGATATTAGGAAATGACCCTTTTTTAGGAGCCAACATTGTTTATAATTTCCTAGCAGACCTACCTTATACTATGAACTCCAAAGGCTTTACCTACATAAATGATATATCTTCTAGAGGAAAGTGGTTAACATCTTTAGATTTAGAGCTAGTAGTACCTTTGGCTAAAGAGTGGAATCATTTCATTATAGAGAAGAATTTAATGGGATCTATTTGAATGATTGAGAGGAGCAATTAGTATGGAGTTGGGACAATACTAAGGGTAAAGTAAAAGAAACATTGACATATAAAGCAATAAATTACTCTATGGCGGACTAGGATATTAATTGGTCATCCAAAAATATTTGGAAATGGAATATGCTAAACAAAATTAAATTTTTTACCTAGCTAGTGACTCATAACAAAATTTTGACTAGGGAAAACTTACAGAAAATAGGATTTGTTGGTCTGAATCAATATTCTCTCTATAGAAACTATAAGGAATCAGTGGACCACATTTTGATTGATTGTCCATTTTCGAAGAAAATTTGGAAAATGGTACTAAAGATTTTGAACATTAGTTATGATCTTATTCCAACCTGTTTTGTGGTTTTACTTTAGTATTGGATTGAAAATTTTAATGAATGATGAATGAAGGAAGGGATGAGATATTTCATAATTGAATAGTTCACTAAACAGTTAGTGCTTTCATGTTGTTAAAATGATTTCTAATCCAATGTATTTATACGACTTTTCCAAGTCGAGATAGACATAACTTCATCGAATTTGAAAACTCTAGGCAACAATGATTTATGGTACATATCAAAAATTTATTGCATAGTTTATTTTGTTATGGTGAAAGGTGTTTTTCTTAATTTAATAATAATAATAATAATATTTTCTTTATATGTTTATGTTATGAAACATTCAAAATAAATAGTAAACTAAAACACTTTAATAACCATATAAATAAATATTAATTAACAAATTATTAAATTAAAGTATTCTAATATCAATTCTATTTCTATTTGTTTTCATGTAAAATAGAATAACTGAAAATATTAAAAAAGTTACTATTAGATACATGGCTATAAAAAATTCAAAACCAAAAACTTATTGCAATATATTGCTTATAAATATGTTACTGACTTAATAAAGTGGTTGTAGAATGACCTTACACAAAGTCATTAAGATTTTTTGTGAAGCTTATGGAATGGAGATCAGTACGCACAATTTTTTCACAACGCATCTAGTCGGGAGATGCTCACGTCCATTTAGTCTATCTTCTTATTAGATGGTTTCCATGGACTTTGGCTTTAATTACCTAGGCTTCTTTCTGGTGTAAAATAGTTATGTTAAATATGACTGGAAATGGATCTTTCTGTGGTTTTACAATTAGTTATTTATGGGAGGAAGAATGATTCTTGTTAAATCGATGCTAGAAAAAATCTTGTTTTCTCGCCAACAATTACCAAAATTCCAAAATCTCGCATTTAACAAAATTCCAAAATCAATTCTCAATAAGATCATACAAAGAATCTACAACTTCATATGGAGAGGAAAAATGAGTAAAGAAGGGATTAATCTTGCGAGTTGGGCCTCTATTTCCAAACCAAAACATCTTGTGGGATGAGGTTTCAAAAATATTATTTGGTTTGGAAAATCATTAGCCCTAAAAAAAATTTGAAGGGTTTTGTTTGATAGTGGTCTCTAGAGTTAAGCGATTATATAAAATTATCTAAAGAAAAAATCAGTGGAGGATTGGCTTAGAGAAAATAAAAAACAAGCATGATATAAGGGGTTCCATTACATGGAAGGCGCTTATGGATTCCTTTCCTTTTCTATACAACTAGTTGCAATGAAAGTTTGGAGTTGGTAAAAAACTCATATTAGGAAATGACCTTTTATAGGAGGAAATCATGTCTATACGTTCGAAGAAGACCTACTTTATAATGTGAACTCCAAAGGCTTCACCTACATAAATCATGTACCTTCTATAAGAAAGTGGTTAACATCTTTAGGTGGTAGTACCTTTCGTTGAAGAGTGGAACCGTTTCATTATAGAGATGAATTTAAATGGGATATGTATGAATGATTAAGGGGGCCAACTCTAATGGAGTTCGGAAAATACTATGGGTAAAGAAAAATAAATATTGGCATATAAAGAAAAAACTTACTCGATGGTGGATGAGGATATCAATTGGTCATCCAAAAATATTTGGAAATGGAATTGGTCGTCCAAACAAAATTAAATTTTTTACCTCGCTAGTGATTCATAACAAAATTTTGACTTGGAAAAACTTATAGAAAAGAGGATTTGTTGGCCCGAACCATTATTGTCTCTATGGAAGCTAGAAGTTGGAATTAGTTGACCACATTTTCATCAGTTGTCTATTTTCGAAGAAAAACTGGAGAATGGTATTGAAGATTTTGAACAATAGTGATGGTCCTATTCAAACCTCTTTTGTGGTTTTACTTCATTTTTGGATTGAAAATTTTGAATAACATATTTCTCTTCCTATTTTTGTGGTCTAGGGAATGTGGCTACTAAGGAAGAAGATAATCTTCAAAAATGAAGATATGAACATTATACATCTCACTATCATGAGTATTTCACTTTTGAAATAATTCTCCGAGACACATTTCAAGAAAAATACAAGGGTAGTTCCATTTCTCTACTTGTTACAGGAGTATCCTGTTACTTTTCTTCATTTTGCAACACAACAAATTCATGTGGAGGTGGAGGCATCATCAAAGTGGCAGCAAATAAATCCATTCACTTCAAGGTTGGTCTAGGAATATGTACAAATAATTAATTACAAGTAATAGCATCCTTGGTCCTTATGTTCCTAAAATCAGCGAAAAACACAAAAAAAAATATCCAAACACAATTACATGTTCTCAACCTGACATGCTAGCAGAAAAAAATTGAAGAAATGAAGAAGTATTTATAGGTAACTAGTTTCCAACATATTTATAGGGAATACAATAAAATTATTAATATCTTTTCCAACACAACTTTAACAATGGATCGCGGTCTCACATATTTTGAAGAACTCAATGGATCAACCCTACAAAATGCCCACCTAATACCCCTAGAAAGATGGTAATTTTCTTTTAGATATCAATCAATTTTTGCCGCTCATATCTCCACACTCTTAATTTAGCTAATGGAGATTGTTTATCCATATCATATCCAAAGTAACATCATTGTTTCTCTATTGTTATCCATTTCTATTCAATGCCAGTTAATATGTATCCATGACATGGGACAATTCATAAGTCTCCTGACTATTTCTTTTTTAGCAGTAAAAGCAACATTTTATAAATTTACGAATCAACAAAATGTCTAAATTTATTGCTCACACACCAACCTTATTGTAAGTCATTGGATTTTGAGCCATTGTAAGTATGAAATGTACCTTTTTTTATTCTTATGGAATAACAAAAATATAATAGTTTTTTCTATAAATCACACACACACACACACACACACACTTAAGAAACGTGTGCAATTTTATTAATATTTAATACTATGTGAAATTTTAAAGATTATATTATAATATATATTCATCTAGATTAAAATAAATATTATTTTTTCTAAGTCAAAATTTTCTATTAATTTTTGAAAGTGATACATTGTGAGAAGGTATTTTTCTAAATAACTAAGGCCACACTCTTACCAGATTTGTTGGCCATCAACTACAAAGAAAAGAAAATGGAGGTCATCAAAGAAAAGTTATAGAACTACATGTAAATGACCTAGAAGGCCCCAAATTGTTCAAAAAACAAAATACAACCCACTCTCATCATTATACATTAACATTATTAGGACCTTCATCAACAGTACCTCCCTTAGTAGGGTGGTGATACGCATTGTGAACATGGGATTCCATACTAGCCATGCGACCCTCGAAGTTATCCATTTGATCTTGGAGTCTCTTTTTCCTATGATGAAAAGAGTCCTGTCAGTAAAAAATGTTTCATTGGTTATGTTGAATATCATTTTTAAAACTAATAATTTAATTGTAGTCATTGTATCAATCCAGAGCTTGTTTCTCAACTCATTCCTGGACAAGGTGGATTTGAGGTCCAATAGTATCAAAAAAGGGGGGTGTGAGGAGGTCCACCCTCCTAGGAGAACTTCCAAATTGTTGGTCCAACTAACCCTCTTCATTTTTTCCCTATGATATAATGGTCCCTCTGACCCCATTGTGCCCACCTCATCACAACCTACCTCGTTGACATTACATGGGGTTCCCACACACACTTTCCCTTCACACTGAATCACACTACCAAGTAACAAACAAGTTCTCGGACCCTCAAATCTTGTACATGTTGATAAACATGGATAATGATGGCCACCCACATATTACACTTGGACCCCACCATTATTTCTTTCAGTTTCCTTAATTTTAGCACAATTTACTATTTTTGGCAGTTTTTTGTGTCTTGAACTTTGAGAGTAGTTTTAAGGCCCTACACGATGTTTTTTTGGAAAACAAGAAAACCAAATACTACTATAGGGGATTGTACTCAAAATTTGTACTCTTCACATAGATATTTCTAATGAGTTATCATATGCGACAAACAAATATCATATGCCAAAGTTATTAACCCAAGAAGTTGATGTACCAATTTACCCTAATGGAGCCCATAGACTTTTGGCTGCTCATCTCATAGGGTTCTATTTTTAGATGTTTATGGTTTTTAATTATTTCTCAATAATAAATAGCCCTTTGAACCTCATTTTAACACACTTCAAAAGACATGCACCTCCCACATATCTTCTCAGAGATAAGCTACCATCACTTCAACTAGTTTATTTCCATTCTATATGTAAACAATTTTCAATACTTTTTTATTAATGAATTGAATTTTTTCTTTCATTTTACCTTTATGTTTATGTTATATTAGAATTTCATTTCATTCCTTCAAAAATCTAGATCGCAACAGGTCCCAAATGTCTCTCCCCCCCCACCAGATCAACACAACATCCTCTCCCCAACTAATGGTCTCTACTCCCTTCCCGAAAAAACAAAAACCACCATCCACTACTTCCACGGGCCAAGGTGGCCACAACCTACCCACATAATTGGCTAACCCAAAGCTATCCCTGCTTGAGGTCTTCAAACAAGGTTCAATTGTGGCACCCATGAATGTATGAGCAAACCACTCTCTCCAATCCCCACCAATATGTTCACAATAAAATTGAAACATGAGCTTCATGAAAAACACCCATAGCCCAACCTCTCTTGGTAAAAAAAAACCACCTTCACATATGAGACTAAAACCAAAGAACCAAAGGAAACATAGTTGCCCAGACAACCCACTAGAGGAAAGTGGGACCAAAAATCACTACTTCGAATGACTGTTAAGCCATAGAAATAAAGTATGCAATGTAAAAATTATAATGGGATACAGTTTCTAAATTAATTGAGAGGAAAATATAACCCCTTTACTGATGGCCACTACATCACTATGAATAGGTATCAAGGATAGCATCTTTCCATTTTAGCCAAAGCCTTGAGATCGAATACTAGAAATAACCAACTCCTAAGTGCAAGTTGAACCAGGTTCCCATATTATAGTTTGAGCTATCACTACATGTAGATAAAATTCGTTTGAAACCAAAATCATTATTCTCCACTAGTAAAGACCCTAGCATGGCTCTCCATAGAGGAGCCCTGACTGAAAAAAGTATGTAACTATGCCAAAAATCTAAGCTCTCATCTCTCTATTTCTGCATCCACCCACAAATTCCATAGCCATTGGAATAATAACCGAAGATATTTCGAGAACATTTCGTTGTAGGCCACTAGGCCTTTTGTTCTCAACATACTTAAGTGTAATTGTTGTAGCATAGGAGGGAGTTTCTTGTTGCGCTCTGGCATACTTACCAAGTTTTTCACCCCAAATGGAGAATAATAATTTTATCTATAATTTGTATATATAATTTTTTAATTTTACATTTATATATAAAATAATTGTGGAATTTCTTTTATATTTAATATGAAGCTAACTTTAATATAGATGGAGTGATCACTAATGAGATAGGTGGTATGGGTGGCATAGCTTGCAATCACCTCAGGAATTAAATTATTGGGGCATAGATGCCACCCTTATAATTGAATGTTATGTGTCACAAAAGGATGGTACACTCATCATTTGGTTTAATGGCTCTTAATTTGGATCGAGCACCTCCCACATGTAATAGGAGAGTTACAATGGTGACAACTGGTATTTTGAAGTTTCTTGAAGGCATTCCTCTTTGTTGCATGATGGTGGTGTTACACAGCAATTTGTCACTATCCTTGTACTCCCCGTTCCTGACCCTAAAGACCCCTAACAGTGACCCTTGTGTCTATTTTTCATCATGAAAATGTGCAATCATATCCCTTCCAGTATAATGAGTAAACTCTCTGTTGACTATTTCTGAAGCAACTCCTTGAAAACATAATTATCTTGGGCGGCAAGTCCTCTGCGTGTCTTTCTTGAACTGATGGATCTTTCTTAGTCTAGGGTGGGCTCGATTGAGGATAGAATGAGGATCATACCTGCGTCAATCGTATTATGGAATTTTTTTTAAAATGGAAGTGAAGCTTTGAGATCTAGAATATTTGTGGTGGAAAGCTAGTTGTTAATTCCTGAGGATCAGGGAAAATTTTAAGGGCTAATATTCGCAAGTGGGCTAATATTCCATGCTTTTTCCAAAAAAAATATTCACCAGTTTCCATTTTTCTAAAAATTAGTTCGCCCAAATGGAAGTGAAGTTTTGAGATCTAGAAGCTTCATGGCCGAGAGATGGTTTTCTATTCTTGAGTATAGAGCCAAGATTCTCCCTTTGGGCTCTTTGTTCCTACAAAAGTGGAACCACCCAAAGGGATAAATCATTTCCCCACCTTAAGTGGATCCATGTTCCCTCTTCCCTTGCTAGAAAATGGACATTCTCCCATAGCGCTGCTAGTTAGAAAAAATGTAGAAGAATAATAGAGAGATATTTTTGCTATAGGTATCAAGCGAGAGTTTATACCTTTTTCCCTTCACATCAAGTTGAAACGACCAATTTGGAGACATGCCTAGATCTGGACCCGTCGAAGGAGAGGTGCGACATCAAGGCATAGTTTGTAACTACCCCTCTCTATTTTAATATAATATAATTGATTCATGCTTTCCATTCTTGTCTTTAATGTATGATTGGATTCATAGTTCTCCTTGGTCAACTAGGTAGATTGTATATGCAAGATATATGTTATTCTTTCACGTTTGTTATTTTTTAATCCCTTGTGCAGGTAACCAAGCACCGACGATGATGAGGATGAGACTACGGAGCTCAAAGGATCAAAGGATTTAAGTGAGGAATATCATCAAATCAAGTTAGGTGATCTATTCATGATCTGCACGCATACACAATCTAGGAAGGTAGGATTCTAATTGTTCCCTATTGTTACTAGACCCATTCTAGGGCTACATGGATGATCTCTATCCACAGAGAGGATTTTCCTACATAAAAAATTGGTGAATCCAATATGGAGTGCTAGCCTTTAATTCTCCTATTTTCAATTTTTGATTTCTTCTTTTGTTATCAATTGTCTTCGAGTATCCATCTCCTTGTCTGTGTAGCTTCTCTAATTTCTTACAGACATTTATCTCTCTATTGAACTTATAAGCTTGGTGTCATTTTATCAAACCCATTTTTTTTTAGTCTTCTCCTCGATTGGCGGTAGTATTTCTCTTACAGTTGCACCGATCAGTGCTAAATGCATTTTCATAGTCGCGGTTTTACTTTTCCAGAGCAAGGTGCAGCTTAAAAGCCATGCTGATTTTTGTGTGTAACGTTTAGGGGCTTCCTTCATTTGGTCATCTGGTGGGTCTTATCCTTCTAAGTGTTCTTTTTTTTTTTGAATAGATCTTGTTCTTCTACGTTCCACGGCAATTTTGATTCGATTTACACATATTTGGTTATCTCTTTTGCAAAGATAGTGCATCCTGGTCATCCTAGGGTTTCTAGTTGTCTTCGGGTCATCCAAGCAGTTGCTTGCGCTGTTGATTTTCAGACTTGTCTTTGAGTCAAGTCTTGTTCTATCTTTTAGACTTTTTTTTTTATTGAGGTTTGTCTTTTGGTTGGTTCTCGCAAGTAGAATTTTCAAGTGTCAACCCTGAATGCATTTAAGTTTCTTTTCGCCATCAAGAATAGATCAAAATTTCTTGTTTTTTGACTGAAGTTTGTTTTCTTTGAGTGATTGATGAGTGTGTAAATGAAGTGTGTCTGGTTTTGAGGAAATTGGTTTATATATCTCTTTGATTTTCAAAATATTTTCCTCTTACATGCATTTTTGAGAGATTTCATTAGTACTCAAAGCATTGTTGATTTAATTGCATTATAAATTTTGCATTGTGCTTATAAGAACAAAAAAAAAAATTTCGTTTCATTTCAATTTATAAAATGAAAAGTTTCATTTCGATTCGCTTCTAAGTGCATTTAGTGAAAGGATAGAAATTGTAAATTTTTTGTTTCGCTTTAAGATTTTGCGTTTGAAGAGAAATGTGAATGTAATTTTATGCATTTGTTTTGTTTTCTACGTTCATTGGGTGAGTTTCTTCCTCCTTCATTAACATAGTACTCATTGAGATGAATTATTTCTTCTTTCATTTAGCTACATATTAGGGGTTCAGGTGACATCGGTAGGAATTTAAAACCAAGACATAATTCAAGATCAACCTTAAAATTTATTCAATCAACCTAAGGATCATTTCAAATATAAAGAATCACATTTAGGGTATAGGCTAGAGACGTGTTCCGACGTCGTTAGGCATAGGAGCTGTCACTAACAGTCTGCGTTACAACCAAGGAGTGATATCTCGTCCTACCTATGGAAGTATATTGATGTATGAAAGTATATTTTGGGATGCTCTTGTCGAACTGTTACACATCAGACAACACTACTACGGACTTGGACTCCCACATACTGTCGCATATATTTTGGGAGACACCATTAGGCTGCAAACCTACCATAGGTAACTGATTCGACTTCCTTGTAGACGTGATACACCGAACACATCATTCAGGGAGATTGACTACCCTACGTTAAGTCCTTTTTCATTTATCTTTAATTTTATCACCAAGGTTTATATTGTAGTTCAGGGCTACGTGGTAATAATTTTGTCTAACTTACCCTCTTTGATTTATTTCATTTTTTCTAAAATTAATTACCCACGATCACATGACTTACCTGTTATAATTTTTCTGGTCCACATCATGACTAATTCCTTATAAAGGTATTTTTTAAAGCCTTGAAATAATCATCATTTTCCTCTTCTGATTTTTTATAAATGATCATCGTCGTTGAACGACCAAGTTCAGTTTCCTCTCCATCAACCTCTTTCGAAGAGACATTGTCACCTATATCTTCTAATTCTTTACCATTGACTGGGACTCAAACAGATGAGTTCGCCATCATTATGAGTATCCAACCTCTCTCTTCTCGATATCCTCCTGATGTGCCAGTAGGCTACATTTCTTACCCTCTGAATCCGTTATTTGATCCCATTGAAATGTCCCCTCAATGACCCTATAGTCCATATGATACACTTGTTGTACCGTTTGTAAAATTTTCACGTCCATCTCAGACTACTACCCGTCAGTTATTTCCGATGGCTTCTTAATGAGAGGTTTCATCTCCCCTAGAGATTTCAAGCACCATGAGTGGAGTAGATGAGTCATTTTTCTAGGGACATCAATTCCCTCCTGAGAATTTTCCCTATGTCTAGACCTCTTAGCCTTCCACCCAGTTGTATGTTCCTCAAGGATACACCTCATTGGGACGCCTTATCTCAAGTATGTTGAGTGCCACACCTTTGTATAAAAAAACTATTTGGAAAAATGCTGGGGTGTTTTCCCCTTGTCTAAGTGTTTCTAACATATATGTTTCCATGCCTGATCAAACTATAATAACACCTACTCCCGCGAAGGCAACTATTTGCGTAGGTGTTTCAATGACTCCTGTTAGTGTTCCTACGTCAATCCCATCGACTTTGATTTTTCATGGAGGTCCTACGCTGTCAAATGTTTCTGAATCATCAATTGGAACATATGTGAGTGGAACTCAAGCTCACATTCTAGGTTCCTCTCAAGTTCTTGGTAGCATTCCTATGCTTGTTGGATCATCTAGTCAAACAACGCTAACATATGATCAATATCAACATTTTTTGTAGAATCTTAATGAGAAACATTATATCTTGTATGGTTCCCAATAGTTGCAGAACCAACCAATAAATCCATAAGGGTTTCAAGGGAAGTATGGAAATCACTCAAGGGGTTATACTTTTCACCAGGGTCCTATCTTATGTCAAAATTGATCGTATGGCCAACAAGGACAACCTTACGTACGACACGAAATGCCTTATGTAAAAACTAGTCAACCATTGGCTCATCAAGGCCAATTTTCCTATTTTCAACGACGAAAACCTTTTAGTCAACCAAACCAACCACAATTTTGATAGGTTCAACCTTTTTTCCAACAAGGACAACGCTCCTTCTAGCAAAGTCATGTATTTGCTCAGCTAGGCCAACTTGGTCCTTAGGGGGAACCTGGCCACTCTGAAATCCTAGGGTATCATGTCATCTAATCCTTGGGGTAATGCATAGAAACCCCAAGGTCAACCCTTGGGATCACAAGGTCAACCATTGAATTCCCAAGGATACCTTTTGGGTTTGCAGGGTCAACTGCAGGGTAGTCCATTCCAAAAATTTCAGCAACAAAATCCATATGCTCAGGCTGGACCTCAATGGTTAGCTACGGTTCAGAATCCATTTTTCGGTCAACAAATAAGATCTAATTAAAATTCACAATGTTTTATTCCATGGATAAAATCCATACAAGAAAAATCCTTTAGGACAAAACCTTTAGGGGCAGGATTTCTCCAAAACTGGTTTGAATCCACAAATGGGCATGTATCAAATACCAAACACCATTCCATTCAATTTGCAATGTCCATTTCTCATGACATTGGAACTTCCTGAAGTGTCAATATTGGTCAATGATACAATTCTTGAAAATCTATATTGGCTCCCAGTTCCAACCAAAATTCCGAGCGATTGCCCCACGTTTGAAGGAAAATCTTGGGAATACCCCCAAGGGCATGTTATGAAATACCATACTTCGTGCTCCTCCAATTCCTAGGTCGATGATTCCATATTTCTACATCTTTTTCAAAGGACGTTGACTAGTTTTGCTGCAAAGTGGTACATTGAACTTCCGTGTAGAACTTTTCACGATTTCAACTCCTTAGCCATGGGTTTCCTTACACATTTTGAGTTTCTTGTTCGTTATGAAACATGAACCCACCTCCTTACATCCTTAAAGAAAGATGTTGCTATGCATATCTTCGATCATATTCATGAATGGAGAAGGCGACGTTGTTTCATAAAATTTGACATTCCTAATCAACTGTTAACATAATGGTTTACCAAATCATTTGTCAATCATATCGCTAAGGATATTGCTATGGGGGCCGCTATCACAGAATATCAAGCCATAGCTCATGCCCATTATCTCGATTTGGTTTACTCCCAGTCCAACACCTTATATGATATTTTACCTAATGCTCTATGACCGAGCTCTTAGTCTACAACCTCAAAAGCTCCACTGACACCACCAGTGGATGACATCATTGGTTCTGTTTCCCAAATTTTCAGGAAGTCTTCTTCTTCCTCTATGCATAAATTGTCTTCTTTCTCGGGTTCTATTCCTCAAAATCCTTCAAATCCTCTAAAAACTTCAAAGGACAACGTCGTTCAATCTTCAGCACCCGACAAATCCTCTAAAGGAAAGAAGAAGGGAAAAGGTAAATCTAAATATAATGCCCCAATGAAATATTCCCCCAGACCTCACATTGATGATGGAGCTAAACATAAATCGAAGTATCGTTTCCTGATATGTGATGACGAGAATGACACCAAGGACTATCCTTGATAGGCCGAGGTGAGTCAATTACTGATAAGCACCGAAGGGACTCTGACTGTTCTTAAAGAGAAATTTCTTTCACAACAGACTCAAATGCTGGAACAGCCCCAGTCTTCCACCTCTTTTGGTTCTCATGCTTTCATGATAAATGGTAATACACTCGTATCTATCATTACCAAATGTAAAGATTATTCGGAATCACATCACTCATCGGGAAAGAAATCACCGATACCCCTATTGTTTCTCCGCCGCCTGCTTCTAGGTAAGTCTATCAACTATCACCATGATGACATTATTTCCTTCGGACTTAAGTAAACCTGTGATAAAATCCATTGAAATCTCCTCCCAATGTTGACTTGGAATGGATAAAGGTTGTAGAAGTCCCGGGGTCTTAATTGTCTCCACTTTTATTCTCTTGGCAAACCAAAACATTATGCCACAAACTTTTGAATATCGATTCCAGAGCCATCCCAAAAATATTATTTCTTCACCCTATGGTAAGTTTTTAAAAATCCTGAGTGTCCTCCTAAAGAAGAAGTGTGCAATTCCAAAATAATCTTTTGTTTTAATTGGGAATTCATACAAAGATATAAGCGATATTTGTACCATAAGGAATCATTTTTCCAACTAAATGTATCGGATGTACTAGGATCTTGCTGCAACTTTTGAATGAGTGCCCACACTTCTTCATCCTTCTTCCATTCATCCCTTGCTTCGGTTATCCAATCTGTTTGGATAATAGAAATGGCACAAAGCAATGCTTCCACCTCTTCATTCTTTCTTGAGAGTGCATCTGCAACAACATTTAGCTTCCCTTTTTTCTAGATTATTTCAAAGTCATAACCCAACATCTTTGTGACCTATTTTTGCTGCTCTTCTAAAGATATTCATTGTTCCAAAAAGTGTTTAAGACTATCATCATCAGTTTTTACCTTGAAGTGTCTTCCCATTAGGTAAGTCCGCCATTTCTTTAGTGCATGCAGTATTGCTAACATTTCCTTCTCATAAATAGGTTTCTGTAAATACTTTCCTTTGATTGGACGACTTTCAAAAGCAATGGGTCTTCCTTCCTGCATTAAAACTACACCAATTCCATTTCTTGAGGCATCACATTCCACAATAAAGGTTTTTGTGAAGTCTGGCGTAGCTAAGACCGGTGCTAGGCACATTGCCTCTTTAAGATGTTCAAGGGCCTTAGTTGCTTCAGGAGTCCATGAAAATGCATCTTTCTTCAATAATGTTGTTAGAGGTGCTGCTATTCTCCCATAATTCTTAACAAACTTGCGATAATACCCTGTTAACCCAAGAAATCCTCACAATTGCTTTATGGTTGTGGGGACTTTCCATTCCTTAATGGCTTTAATTTTGTTAGGGTCTACCTTAACACCCTCGTGAGATACAATATGACCGAGATATTCCACCTCTTGTACTCCAAAGAAACATTTGGATGTTTTTGCATATAATTGTTTCTCCTGCAATAGTTTGAGCACCCTGTCAACATGTTCAACATGATCCTTCCAAGACTTGTTGTAGATTAGTATATCATCAAAATACTAGCACAAATTTTCTAAGGAAGGGTTTGAAAATGGAATTCATCAACCCTTGAAATGTAGAAGGTGCATTGGTAAGGCCAAAAGGCATGACCGAAAATTCATAATGACCCTCATGAGTTCGAAATGCTGTTTTTGGAATATCTTCAGTCTTCATTCTAATTTGATGATATCTTGAATGAAGATCCAACTTGGTAAAATAAATTGCTCCATGTAATTCATCCAATAATTTATCAATCATAGGAATGGGAAATTTATCTTTAATGGTGAGCTTATTGAGCTCCCTATAATCCGGACACATTCGCCATGAACCATCCTTCTTGTGTACCAATACTACAGGAGCAGAGAAAGAACTTTGACTAGGTTGAATTATACCCGCCTCTAACATTTCTGCAATCATACGTTCAATTTCGCTCTTTTGGAATTAAGGATATCTATAAGGCCTGATGTTTGGAGGAACACTTCCTGGAATCAAATGAATAGCATGATCATGATCACGAATAGGTGGGAGTCCTTTGGGAGTTTCAAACACCTTGGAATGATTGTCCAAGACTTGTTGGAGTTCTGCAGAAATAGATGATTTTGATGTCGGAACTTCTAGTGAGCATAATTGTGCAATTACGCCTCGTTGTTCTTTCTTTAGAAGCTTTGTCATGACATTAGAACTTATTATCCTTCCCGGCTTCCCTTCAATACCCCGTAATTCGACTTCCTTTCCTTCTGAAAAAAAATTCAAGAAAATTTCTTGAAAATTAAAAGCTACCGTCCCCAAAGATTGTAACCATTGTACTCCTAGTACAACATCAACACCTCCCATAGGAATGGAAAGCATTAGAATAGTCAATACATATTCCCCCATGGTTAGCTTGATATTATGGAATTTTCCAGAGCAATTTATAGTTCCTCCATTTGCAACCATCACTTGACATTGTGGTGCTGGGTATAGGAAACAATTTAATTCCTTGGCTACCTTACAATGAATAAAATTATGGGTGCTACCTGAATCAATCAACACTATTACCTTTTTCTTCTTGATTTTCCTTCTATCTTGAGAGTTTGAGGAGTGGTAATTCCTGCCAGTGCATTACACGATATGGTCGGATTCATTTCTTCCTCTTCTAGGGTTGGTTCCTGGTGTATATCCTCTTCTTGTTCATTTTCTTCTTCCTCTTCACAATCTGTGTAAAATAATTTCTTCTAAGCACACTTATGACCTTTAGTGTATTTGCTATCACAACTGTAGCAAAGCCCTTTTGCTCTTTTTTCTTCCAATTGTTGTGGTGTCAACCTTGTAGGTTGTGGAAATCTAGGCGTAGCAACACTTCCTTCTTTATAGAATTGATTGGTAGGCTTCCTTGTCGCCATTATTTTACATTCAACTTTTCTTGCCAACCTGAATGCCTTCTCCAATGAATCTGGTTCCAAAACGCGAACTTCATGTTGAATATTATCCTTTAAAGTGCCTATGAAGAGATTGATCCTGTGTTCCTCTGGAATATCAGTTACCCTTATATTCAATTTTTGGAATTCCTCAATGTGCTGCCCCACTAAACCCTTTTGTTTGAGATTTATCAATTGGCTAAAGAAGGTGTTGCTCTTTGTGTCCTCATAATGTGCTATCATTTCTTCCGTAAAAATTGACCAAGTGACAATTTTTTTACGGGAACAAAGCCATCGATACCATACAAATATATTTTGTTCTAAATTTAAAGTTGCAATGCGTACCTTTTGTGTGTTTTTCACGTTATGGAGATCAAAATATTTCTCCATCTGTAGTATCCATGTTACAGGATCCTTTCCATCAAACCAGGGATAATTTTAAGGATGAAAAATTATCTTCAAGTTTAAAAAATTGGTGAATCTCACTAGTCCCTAATATGCAAACTATAAAATGCTTATTGATGTATTTGTAAAATTATTCAAATTTATAATGATATTATATATATTGTCTGTATAATGTTGGCGATTTTTAACGTAAAATAGTTTTATATTGTAAAATTTGGGCGAATCATTTTTATAAAAAAATGGAAATTGGCGAATCTTTTTTTTGGAAAACCCATGGAAAATTAGCCCACCTGCGAATATTAGCCCCTAAAATTTTCCATGCATCAAACTTCCTCATATCCATTTTTGGAATATGGTGGTTCTTCCTGCCAGCATTAGAGTTTATGATATCACGATTAACATTGATTTTGTTCTCATCACGAGGTTCTTCTACTATCTTTTCACCATTAGGAAACATTTCTTGTATCAACTTTGTCAAACCTTCGATGTCTGTTTTTAGATCATTCTTCATGTTTTCCATGTTGTATTTCATGTCATCCATCTTAGCTTCCATGCTAGCTTCCATGCCATCCATCTTAGCTTCCACGCCATCCATATTAGCTTGCACGCCATCCATCTTAGCTTCCATGCCTTTCTTCAAAACTTCCATTTCATTTTTTGTTTCTCTTTGCGAGAGTGAAATTTTTTGCACTTGCTCTTGTAATTTTGATAGATCATGTTGCAATTCTTCATCTTCATGAGTCATAGTAGAGCCTTCTGAAGGCCTAATGGGTGTTGAATTATTTTTACGGGGAATATTTTAGAACCCAATACTGATATCTATTCTACAATATTCAAAAAAGACTTATGCAATTCGGAAAAAAATACACACCTTTTTCTTGCTTTTGAGGAGCTCGATATTGAAATTGGATTATCTTTGTGATTGCAGCACTTCAATATTTTATTTTTGGTACCAAAATATCCCTCTGAATTATATTTCTAATTCCATAGGTTTGACCTGATTTGGATTCTCCAAGAAAAAGTTGTGTCCATTCTCCCACAATGACCTAATTATGGACTGGTTCAGTAGAGTGAACTTTTACGACTTGCCACGTGTCACTGTTTCATCCTTCATCTCTAAGATTGATAGCCAAGAAACTAAAATTTGTTTACTTGCGACCACTTTTTACAGCACTCCAATCCGATGCCAAGAGAGACAGTTATTGAACTTTTCCCATGATCACCTCTTTGAGATGAAATTCAGGAGCTTGAAAAGCACTACCTTCCATAGATAATATCTCCAAAAATATTACGAACCAAGCTATGAAATTTTTTGAAGAATTTATTTAGGATTTCAAATTCACACCATAAGAATTTCAGACTCTGAACCTTTGTAGAAAAAAATTTATAGCGCAAATTCCACGATGACTTGTTTAGGAGCCTGAAAAAAGACCTAACTTCCACAGATCATATCCCCGAAAATATTTCAAACCAAGCTCTGAAATTTTTAGACAATCTTCCTCAGGATTTTGGCTTCGCACCCTAAAAATTTCAGCTTCAGAAACTTTGTAGAAGAAAATTTATAGAGAAAATTCCACGATGACCTGTCTGGAGCAGCGAAACCCTAGAATCCAAAGCTCTGATACCAAATGTTGTGTAACCAGCTCCAAAAATAGAAGAAAAGAGATATCAACGCATTATAAATGAGCCACTTCGAGGGGGAAACCTCCAATAATACATAAATGAAAATTCTTGGATGATACAATTTACAAAACCTCTTCTTCTATATACATAGAGTTCACTTCTCTAGACATAACTTAGTACATTACAAATGTAATCCTAGCCGACCTAACAATAATAATTTAAGGGCACAATAATAACAAAATGGGGGTTACAAGGGTACAATAATAACAATAAGGGGGTTACACTAACAACAATAAGGGACTATAGTAGTCATATAGGGACCTAACATCTTCATATTGAAAGGCCTATTTCTGATCCCGTTGAATGAACACCTTCTAAAGGCATGCTCCACAAGTCCTCCTATAATCTGAGCACCCATGCCTCTCAACACTATAATATTTTTGAGGATTTGGCTTAGGTGCCTTCTGCTATGTCCGTTATATAGGTGCTTAGAGCTGTCTGTCACAATGGAAATCATTGTTATCCTGTATCGGAGGAATCGATCCATCCGATTCGAGCCTTATAAATTTTGATCTGGATAATTTCATTCTACAGCTCCCTCATCAACTTGATTTGATTATCCAAGTTGGTATTAATGGAAAGAATATCCATCGGACAGTCCTAGACAAAGGTGAATCCATGAGCATTATGTCTATCTTCTGTTGGAAATCCATTCATTTTCAAAATTTTAACTAGTATCCAAATACTTTGGAGGCCTTCAATAGAAGGGAATCTCATCCTTTTAGTATCCTTCCCAACTTCGTTATCACGTTGGAAGAAAAATGGTCAACATTGAGGTTGAAGTCATTGCTGCCAAACTCAATTATAATCTTCTCCTCGATCACAGTTGGACTCACATTATGCTTTGCAATTCGTCAACTCACTTTCGTGTTCTCTGTTTCCTACAAAAAGGAAGGATCATCAATGTTGATCAGTTGTCATTTTTCACTTCCACTTCTTCACAAGGAAATTTTCCATATGTAGACCATACCACCACACCCTATGAAAGTGTGGGGGTAGGTATTTTCAAATATTCTGCCCTTATGGGTTTATTTTCTCTTCCTCCACTGAACACCTACTTAGGTTAATATAATATCCACTTCTTCTAATCCTTGGATCATCCCTTTGCCTGATTAGGTCGACTCATTTGGTGATGTGATGCCTTTAAGCCAAGTAGAGGTTAATTATTGTGAAATATTCTTGGCTTGGGCTAATGATTATGAGCATGCTACTTCTAGCATGCATTTTCTTGCATACTCCTAGTCTCCTTGGCTTCATTCCTTGGATTCATCTGATCCGCTGTATGAGACATTTCCATCTGACAAGAGTATCGTGGAAACTATGTCTCTCTAGGAAACACCTTCGAATGATATTCATCATCGTTCGTCGTTTCTCCCAAGCCCTGGAGTAGTTCAGTCATGTCTTGAAAATCTCAGTCCCCATGTTCCGCTTGATCCACTCCCAACACCAATGTCGGCCCATGCGGTCTTATCTCAGGGGAACATGGGCAGTATCGCTGAGACAATGTCTATTGATTTTTTTTTAAAACTAGGAATTGTCGACAACATTCACATTCTGGTGACTTGCTCTCCAAATGAGGTCAAGTTATATACTAGTTTATTGACTAGATCATCCATGAATGCACTGGGAGTGAGATATTCTCCTTTATGGATGGTTTTTCTGGCTACAACCAGATTAACATCTTGCCAGCTGATCAACACAAGACTGCCTTTATCTGTCCATGGGGGGACCTTTGCTTACAAAAAGCTCCCTTTTGTTCTGAAGAATGTCGACGCTACCTTTCATGGGGTGATGTACTATGATTTTAATAACATTAAGCACATCGTACAACCTTACCTGTATGAATTACCTACTCATTCAGCTAAACTTCGCAACCATCCTGCGCACCTTCGAACTATTTTTCTACACTGCTCACACTATAATATTCATTTGAATCAACATAAATGTGTTTTCTTCATTGAATCTAGTAGATTCCTTGGGTTTTTCATCTTTAAAGAAGTCATTCGTCTCGATCCCTTGAAAGTTGAAGCTATCATTAATTTACCCCTTCCCTCCTCATTATCTCAATAGCAAATTTTGAAATGGAAAGCTAATTTTCTACATTGTTTCGTCCCTAACTATGTAGAGCTTGCTAAGGTTTTTGACCTGCTAGTTGCTGGGGAGAAAATATTCTAAATGGATTATCATTTTATAGGAGTTTGATTTGGAATTCAATACTACAAAATAAAATAAATCATTGGTTCTCCTGAACTGATATGCTCCCTTCCCTCTGCATCCGCTCCATCTGATCTTGATGAACACATTTCGGATGACACTCTCTTCATGATCAACACTATCGATCCATGGTATGCTGATATAATTGTGTATCTCCAAACCCAAACTTTTTTATCTCAGTTGGAAAAGTCTGATCATCGACGTATTTGACATCATTCTCAACCATATCGTATCATTGGGGATAGTTTATACCATTTTGGCCTTGATTCAATTCTTCATCGTTTTCTGACTTTCGAAGAGCCTAAGTGTAATATTCCCAAATGGGGAATGCAGCAATACAAGATAGTAATGTAGAGAAATAATGCAGATAATCTAAGGAAAGGCATCATTCCAATGTGGAGACCCTTTATTTACATCTACATTAGTAAAATATGTGCACAAGATAGCCCATAAGATGTACAACAGGAAATAGAAGATTCCAATAAAAGAAAATCCTCAAAAAGAGGTGCTGCAACCATGTATTAAGACTGAAAAGAGCTTGACAACATTATTTTATTGGCTGCAACAGCTGTAGATTACACTTCAGATCTAGAGCAGATCTGTGCATGAAAATTTTGATCCATAAAAAATCCATACACTAAATAGGCTCTGATTTTAGATCCCCTTGGGGTTTTTCGCATTACACCATGTATAAACAATAGATCTAAGATCTAAGTCTATAGATCTACAGAACTATTCAGATATTCATAAGTGTAAAACAATATTCAGATCATATATGATATGACAAGAAATAGATCTTTATTCAATGGATCTTCAAAGTGAAGGGAAAATCCCCAACACTTGAAAACTAGCTCTCCAACTTATGTGCAAAAACTCCCTACAACAACTCCTATAGGAATAACACAAATCTGGAAACAAAAATGCACTGTATAGTTTAGAACATGATTGGCCACATGCCAAGATCTAAAAATGTAGCTCTAATTATCCAATACTCTCTTGCCAATGGGATAGAAGGCTTCCCCACTGAAAAGGAGCACTAGAATGGTCTAGATCTGAGTAGATCTAGCCTCCACTTGTTGGAGCTTTCAAAGGCAACCAAACCCTCAACGGGATCTACTTTTTAGTTGGAAGAAGAAGCTTGGCCTTCATCCAGATAGTGGACAAGACAATGCAAACTCTTCCAAGAGGCCTCTCAAGGAAAGAGGTGGGATTCCCCATCAGGAACACCCAGTTCTAAATAGCACTATTCTCAACTCAACAACAATGAGAATAAGATATGTCTAAATAGATAAGATACTCTGGAAATACAATACCATCAACAACCTTTTCATGCTACCATCCTCTTCCTTTTATAAGTCAAGAGCTTGTAAACCCTAAACCACCTTCAATGAAATAGCTTCTTTCACATAAGCCATCTCCATCTAAAACTGCATTGTGCGTCATTGATGGCCACTCCTCCAAGACAACGCTGTAGATTTGGTCATGGTTGACCTAGTAAAAACATCCAGCCCCTTTCACGCCTAAGGGTGCTTTGTTACATAGCCAAGTTTTAGCCTTTTTCAGATTTGGCCTTGAATTATTTACTGTTTAGGAGTTTTATGAACCTCTTTTACATTTTTATTCATGAAACAAAGAAATAAAACAAAAATGAATATTCCCATTAGCTTAGGACTAATTGGGAATATTCCTCCCCTCCAAAATGTTTCTTTTCCTCAAGCAACTGATAAGGTGAGTGTAGCAAATCTTCTCCTCCCCCATTAGTGACACCATCATGAGATAAAATTCCTCCATAAACTAAGTGTTCACCAATCCATCCCTCCATGAATTGCTCCTCCAAATTTCTCATGAGATGTAAATAGTCCATCCCATAAGGAGACAATAGCTCAAATGAAACAAACATGGCTGCCCCAATTCTCTCCCTCAAACATGTAGCATAATACACATAGAAAGTCTCCATCCCATAAGGTACATACATGCCTCCCATCCTCCCTTCAGAAATTCCCATAAAAAGTACAAGTATATCATCAATGTATGGGAGTGAAACAATGTACAAGCAAACATAAATTTGTGCATATGGAGGTGGCTCATAGTCCCACATGTGGAACCAGTGCAGTGCATATCCTGCCTGCATTCGATCTAGATGTGGTAAGTGATTTTCTCACCACTTACTTGTTTCCCATGTTATCTCATTATGGTTGAAAGTGTGAGGTATATTTGGCGCCATAGGAAAGCACCCATCATGAAACAAGATCTCCCTTTGTCCACCATAGGAGTGGCCAAGTTCAGAAATTTCTATGACTCCATGTTGGCCATGAATTTTACAAGATATAATACTCCTCTTAAGATTCATGGCCTACATAAAAATGGTGAAATAATGCATACAATCAAAAAATAAAACATGTTTTATATGAGCATGTTCTTCACCAATAATCCTCCTTATACATAGTGAGTGGTGCATAGGTCTATATTCTCCCTAAAAAAGAGAAACAGAGTGTTGAATTAAATCTTCCATAGAGTTATGTTTCTACTCCATCTCCACATGGTACATGCATCTTTGATAATTCTGATATAGCTCTCTTTCAAATCCCTCCCAATTGTAGCTCCTAAAAATGATGTTGTTTAGCTTCATTGAATATGTGTGGCTGAAACAGAACTCTTCATAGGCTCCTTGTAGCAACTTCTCCTCGATATTAGAAGCTCTAGATAAGAATATCCTACCATGATGATGACTCCTTCTTGAACTAAATAGCCCTCTTCATGCAGCTAATCATCAAGTATCATACAAGTTCGAAGATCCTTCGAATTTTCCACCAACAATTGGAATTTCCAATATGGATATAAACTTCCCAACAATGAAAATGCTAATAATGTATCAATAGAAATGTATGTCATGTTGTTGCTCTCCTCCTTAACATATCCCATGCCAAACTTATGTGTTGAAAGGCCATTCCTTCCATCCTTCTCCTTCTACGGCGCAGAATAAAAAATGAGAGTGGGTGATGATGATAAGGGGAGAAGATATCCCTCATCCTTGAGCCTACCCAAGGCTCCCAGCGCTGCATCATTTTCTTCCAATGCTCCCATCCTTCTTGGATCTAAATTTGGAGCATCATGTTGTGATAGATCTCCCACAAAAACTGAATCAAGTGGCTTCCCAGGTGGTTTGTCACTAGATAAAAGTGTCCCATGCAGAAATCTCATGAGAATGATATATGGGACTATAAGGTCCTTGCTTCCACTACACAAATCCATCTCTGTTTTTTATGTTGAAGTGGTATGTATGCATGCCTTTGATCATTTGAGTTTCACCACTCTTCTTGTCCACCCATTCGATTTGAAAAGCCTCCCAATCAGTGGTGAATTTTCCCAATGTGATCAACCATTGAACACCCAAAATCACATTGGTGTCAGGTATGTCAACCACAAAGAAGTGATCAACCAATGTATAAGTTCCCATGGTGACAGAAATTGATGGGACATAATGCATGGATTGCATTGTTCTATCTTCTGGGACCAAAACAGAGTATCCCTCAAAAGTATCAGTGGGTATTTCCCTCCTTTGCACTAGATGGGCATCAATGAAATTGTGAGTTTCCCCACTATCAATCAAAACATAGACCTTCTGATTCAAGATGGAACCTTGAAATCTTAAAGTTAAGTACTTAGGTACTCCTCTCAAATATGCAAGAGCCCCTCCAATAGGAGCAAATGCTCAATCCCCATCTCTTGATGGTGTTGGCTCTCCTTCTACAGTGTCAACGCTGTGACCTCTTCTTGGTTCATCTTCTTCTACCTTCTATAGGATCTCACAGTCTAAGGTACTTTCTTCAAATGTCATTAACCCAAGTATACCCAACATATCCTTGGTGTCAAGAGTCGTAATCACAAAGGAATGATCTATTATAGTGTGTGCTCCCAAGAGTGTATCCAAAGTTGGAACACACTTCCTCCATTGTTTTGTCTCCTTGCCTATCAACATAAACACATGCTGCTCATTATCTTCTGGTGTAAGATCTTTATGATGTTGATCCTTTGGAGCTTCTTGTAAAGATACAAGAGCCCTTTTAGTGGAAGCAATTGCTTCACCTCCATCTCCAAATAGAAATATATCTCCTCCTACTGTCATAGTGCTGGAGGATCTTCCTAGCTCTTCCTCTTCCTTCTCCTCATAAATGGAGAATGCCTCATCATCAAGAGATCCTTTTTTTTATCTCCCTGTGAAAAAGGAATCCTCCTGTCTTCTTCTTGAGAAGAAATTTCTTGCTAAAGTGGGGCCCTTTCCCTTGGAAAATCATATAGTAGATCTTTAGCCCCCTCAACAATTTTTTGAAATGGAGTTGGCTTCATGGATCCTTCCAACTCATGCAAAGGTTTTGAATTCTTGGGTTTGGTTTGCTCACCCAAGGAAGTTTCAGATTTCTTAAGATCAAATATTTTCACTAACCTCCTAGTGAACTTTGAATAAGTAGAGATATTTTAATTTTTTAATGAAGAAGATTCAAATAACTACCAAGCATAAGCCTTACCTTAGAGATGCAGCAATGCTACTCTTATGGCTTCTTCTTCTTAAACTTGATGCAGATGGAAATATGTGTCTAGCTTCTTTACCCAAGACTTGGTTGAGCTCTCGAGTGATCCATCAAAAGTACGTAGAAAGAACATACCCCAAGTTTGCTGCATGCACCCTCTTCTTCTATTGTATTTTTTGGATCTTCTCTCTTCCTTAAGTTGACAAAACTCTTGGAAGCTTAGATGCTCCCTGAAGCTTTTAGACTGAGATTCATATTCTTGGAGATAGTCACCAAGAGTCTCCTCCTTTGGTGTTTCTCCTTCTGCTTCTTCCCTTGCTAGGAATGTAGTTATGCTACAGTGTTGAAGATCTGATTGTGTGGCTGAATGATCATGCACATAATAGGAAGAATTGGGGCTTTCTTCACGTCAAGATATTCTTGAGGAATTTGCATGTCTTCCCTTCTTGATTCCCCTAATTTCTTGTTTCATCTCATGGATAGATTGGAAAAGAGTCTTTGAGAACTTCCCTCCTTTCATTCTTCCAGATAAAGGGGTCTTACACTTGTCTTCTGTGTAATCAATCATCTTCTTCTATCTTTCATTTTCTTGAAAAGGCATATTGGCTTCGTAGAAAGCACAGGTTGTGCCAAGATGATGCTCTGATACCATTGTAATATCCCCAAATGGGGAATGCAACAATACAAGATAGTTATGTAGAGAAATAACACAGATCATTTAAAGCAAGGTAGGAGGCCAATGTGGAGACACTTTATTTACATATAAATCAGTAAAATATGTGCACAAGATAGCCCATAATATGTACAATAGGAAATAGAAGACTCCAATAGCATAAAATCCTAAAAAGGAGGTGTTTCAACCATGTATTGAGATTGAAAATAGCTTGATAGCATTATTTTATTGGTTGTGACAGTTGTAGATTACACATAAGATCTAGAGCAGATCTGTGCACGAAAAGTTAGATCCATAATAGATCCATACACTAGATAGGCCCTTCTTTCAAATCCCCTTGGTGTTTTCAGCATTACACCATGTATAAGCAGTGTATCTAAGATCTAAGTCTGCAGATATGCATAATTATTCAGATATTCAAAGATGTGCAATAGTATTCAAATAGGATCTAATATGACAAGAAATAGATCTTTATTCAATGGATGTTCAAAGTGAAGGGAAGATCCACAACACTTGAAAACCAACTCTCCAACTGATGTGCAAAAGCTCCGTGCAACAACACCTACAGGAATAATGCAGTTCTGGAAGAAATACTCCACTGTAGGGTTTAGAACATGATTGGCCACATGCCAAGATCTAAAAATGTAGATCCAATGATCCAATACTCTCTTGCCAATGGGATAGAAGTATTCCCTACTTAAAAGGAGCACTAGAATGGTCTAGATATGAGTAGATCTAGCCTCCACTTGCTGCAAATTTGAAAGACAACCAAACCCTCAATAGGATCTGCGTTGTAGTTGGAGGAAGAAGCTTGGCCTTTAGCCAGATAATGGACAACTCAATGAAAACTCTTTAAGATGCCTCTCAAGAAAAGAGGTGGGCTTCCTGATCAGGAACAACTAGTGCTAAACAACACTATTCTCAGCTCAACAACAATGAGAATGAGATATGTCTAAATAAAAAATATACTCTGAAAATACAATACCATCAATAACCTTTTCATGCTACCATCCTCTTCCTTTTATAGGTCAAGAGATTGTAAAACCTAAACCACCTTCAATTTAATAGCTTCTTTAACATAAGTCATCTCCATCTAAAACTACGTTGTGCCTTATTGATGGCCACTCCTCCAAGAAAATGTTGTAGATTTGGTCATGGTTGACCCAATCAAAATATCCAGCCCCTTTCACACCTAAGGGTGATTACTTACATAGCCAAGTTTTATCCTTTTTCACATTCGACCCTTATTTATTTACTGTTTAGGAGTTTTATGAACTTGCTTTACATTTTTATTCATCAAACATAAAAAATAAAAATAAAATTGAATATTCCCATTTGCTTAGGAGTAATTGGGAATATTACACTGAGAGAGAGCTCAAGTATTTCCACTCCACGGCATGTGTTGTTCATATGTCTAGCTATGAAAAAACTCATAAAATCCTTTGTAGTGGTTATCTCTGGCCTTCTATTCTCAAATATTGCATTCTTGTCGTCCATAAATTCCAAATTTATCAGCGGAAGATGCGACCCACCCACACCCTTACACCCATTTGATACCATCGGGCCATTTTCCAAATGGGGCATTGACTTCATAACATGTAACCCTCACTCGGCTAAGGGCCATGCTTATACCATTGTCGTCATTTACTATTTCACTAAATGGGCTTAGGTGATGCCTACATATGCTGCTGACGGTAAAACTGCGGCTCAATTTCTCTTCAATCATGTTATCTCTCAGTTTGGAATTCCTCAAGACATCTTCACCGACCATGCATCTCATTTTTACCATTACATGATGGATGAGATGACTTCTCAGGTGGGATTGCGTTACAACAACTCAACTCCATATTACCCTCAGGCCAATGGCCAAGTTGAAGCAATAAATAAATTCTTAGTTACTATGCTTCAACGCACTATTGGGATGCACAAGTCAAATTGGAATCTAATGTTTTTTTTAGCTCTCTGGGCATACCGAACCTCGACTAAGAATGCTACTAGATTGACTCCATTTCAGTTAGTATATGGCCTTGAAGCAACCTTGCCGATTGGATGTGAAATTCCTTCACTCAAATTAGCTGTCGAATATATTCTGAATACCTTTCTAGAAGAGGAACGCCTCTTGTATCTAAAAAGGCTTGATGAAACACGACTCTTGACCACTTTGGTTAATGAAGCATAGAATAAATGAGTCAAAGCCCATTTTGATCAAACGACTTCTCCACATGCCTTCTTTGGAGGATACTTGGTCCTTCTCTATGACCACACACATGACAAACTGGGGGTAGGAAAATTCAAACGTATGTGGCATGGGTTGTACATCATAAAACTTGTTTTATAGAAAGGGGCCTATGAGCTAATTGATTATGAAGGTAAAAATTTCGATAAGCCCTAAAACAGGCTTGATCTAAAGAAATATTATGCATGAATTTATGGTATAAATACTCTTGTACATTGGTGTGCTTTTCATTTCTGCACATTTTTTTTTGGTGTGCGTTTGCAAGCGGTTTTCTTGCTTATCTTGTTTCGCTTGATTTGCAGATGTCTTTGACTCCTTATGTTGATTTCTTTGATGGTGCCTGTCGTAGTACCCGAAATATAGTTTCTATGGCATGGGTTATCTATTACCCTAATGGTGAGTTAATATATCTGCAAGTTATATGTTTAGGTCGTACAACAAAAAATATTGTTGAATACAATGCAGTTATTGAGTTTTTATCCGAAGCAATCTCTCTTGGCATTAGAGGACTCGTTGTTAACCTAGATTCACAACTTGTTGTCCTACAACTCAATGGGAAATATTTTGTCATACACCCTCAAATTTTTAGAATGTATCTTCATGTTCGTCTGTTAGAAAGAAATTTTGATTACATTACATATCATCACATTCCAAAACACATGAATACATTAACAAATGAATTGGCTAATTATGTTATAGATAGACATTTGCGAAATTTATAATCATTACAACATGCATGGAATGGAAAATAAGACACACACACACACATATATATCTATTTGGTTTGAAAATAGTGTTCAAGGTACATCATAAACCTAAAAATTATATAAGTTTTGGTACATAGTGAGACTCACAGGTCTTACCAAAACTAAGAATGCAAAAAGGGAAAAACTAAACTAATCAATGTGATTATCATGATAACATGCGACTTCTTGAATAACCCAAGATAGCAATCGGTGAATTCGATCGGATACCCCAACAATATGTCGCTGATACTGGCAGGGAATGTCTCCCACTCAAGCATACTCTAGAATCCCGACAGTCAAGGCATCCAGGTTCCATGAAATCTCTTCTTCTGGATCTGCTCCTTCCACATATGTAGCAGCCCTCGAAGTCTCTCGCCACCCTTCTGGAAATCGACGACATCCCTATTGGTCTCTTCAGTCTGACATCTATGATACATAGTTTAAATATCAATATATATATATATATATATATATATATATATATACAAAAACATTTTTTTACCTCTATTGTCCCATTGTTCTCCCACTGGAAGTGGTAAATCAAGGTCACCTTGTAAATCCATCCCGGAGTATGGTCAATCTTCCACCACGATCAACTGACACCTCAAACATGTAAAGAAGGGAGGTTTGAACGACATCTGTTGTCTGCCCCCTCCACGAGGAATCAACTCTGCCCACATCGCTATTCCTCTCTCTCATGGTAATGGTGCCTATACCTCTAACCCCTGGTATTGGAACAATGGTACTCATTCAAGGAATATGGTCGTTAGAATGGATCCATACTCGAACTGCTTCCGTTTACTATTTTTGCACTTTGTGAGCTGCTTTTTCATATTTTCTAGCACAACCTCTAACTAGTTGAAGATGGTGGGTGCCATATAATCCACCACAATCTGCATCTCACCCTTGGTGGCCTCATGCAGTGCTTGCACCTGAGCCACATGTGTAATGGTATATAGCACTACTTTGAGCGGTAGAGATCATGTTTCCTTAGAGCATGCTCTACCAATGAGAAAGTCCATGTTTTAACCCATGATTCGGGCTCCAGTCAACCATCCTCTTGCCCATTTATGTGATAGGCTAGTAATGAAGTAGATGTCAGCCAGTTCAATTTCAAGTTCATGATCACCAAGAATAAATCTCTCTCAATCCGTATCTGAGAGGCTGATCAAATATTGTAATAGATTTGGTTGTTATCCTATGTCAGAAGTCATGAAGAAATAGAGGAGCCCAAAGTTCCTCAATGCAACGAGGCAATCTCTATTCTCTGTGGCGGCTCTGTCAACATTGTCATGATCTCTCTCTTTCCATTTGATCACCATGATTGACTAACACTTCCTCCCTGCAAACAACATTTGCATTTTCCATTGTTAGTATTTATGCTAAAAAAATTTACTTCAATAGGTTTTTGTGCGATAATTTTCTACATTAATGTGGTATGCGGGAGGCGCGACTGTTTTAAAAATAGCAGCATCGATCCGTGCCTGTCTATTTTAAGAATGACAGTCCAACACAATGTTGACATTCGATTCCCATGCCAATCCATCGCTACCACCAGTTTGAAATCCTCATCAGTAAATTTAAATTAGGCCATGAAAAACAATAAAAAAAAATATTTAAATGTATGGAAAGAGAGCGCCTCTTACCTAGAACTGAAGGTTTGTTGATTGGCCTCCTGATCTACCGCAATCTACTCCTGAAAAACTTGGGTAAAAGAGGGCAAAACAATTATTCTCAAGAGAGTGAAAGTGAAAAGTGTAATGGATTTTACTTTCTCTATTTTATATAAGTGCTTCAGGTCACTTTAGGGTTTTTGATCATATTTTCGTAATATTTTTATGTTTTTACTTCGAAAAAATTTTATGGGTTTGTTCTTGTGCAGTGACAGGGTCATTTTCTTCATAGATTACATATTTACGAGTTCTCGTTTATGACTTTTCAGGCTTGATTAAAAATAAATGAAAATTAACCACCATGGAGTCATCTTTCAACTCCTTTTTGACTCTCTAAACATGAAAATATTTCCAATTTCTTGTCGTTTTGAGCTCGTTAAAGTGCACAAAATGTCATTTAACTAGTATAAATTTACCCCTTTTTCAAGTTGGGATAAATTATTTACTAAAAGGGAATACCTTAGTCAATTGCGATTAAGAGGTTATCTCACTCTTTGTTTTCTACCTTTTTAGGTATGAGGGACTATCTATGAAAATATCCATCTGGAGTTTCCTTTTTTCCTCTTTTGAAACTTTCTAAACATGAAAAGATGTCGAGTTCCACCTTTGTCAGAATCGTTAAAATTAATGGCATTGGATTTGTCATCATGAAGACACTGAGTTCCTCCTTCCTAGGGCTCGTAAAATGTATTAGGATGGATTTGTTTGAAGGAAAAAATTATATGACAAGAATATGCTATACCCTTCAAGCTTGTATCCAAAAATAATTTAGGTACTCGCGAGAAATGGTGGGGGAAAATTCAAAGTATTGATCAATTGTGTTGGTAGTATGTCGCCCTTGAACATGACACATTCTCTGTTTCATGTTGGCTTGTGGATATCTTATATTCATCACTTTTCCTCCATGGGTATGGGCAATCTATTTTTCCTGTCATGCCATTACCATTTTCGTCAACAAGATCTCTAATCCCATTTGAGTCAAATACTGCCAAACTTCAGAGTCGTGTCACTGATATGTTCAAGAGAAGTTCCTTCTGCGTCTCATTCATTGCATGATTCATTGATCACTTTCATTATTACCTTATCACCTTCATCTCATGTTGATTCTGTGGGATGTATCATGACCCTCCTTCGGCAGATCACAACCTATCGACTTCAGCACATTATCCGGGAAGTTGATCCAGAGATCCATTTTTCATTACCTTAGAGTCTACATGCCCTAAAGGTGGGTTGTTCGCATCCGATGATAGGTTCTCATCATTGGCCTTTGATAGAATGATTTCATGGGTGTTCGACATCAACTCCTTATTCGCATATTGTGGATTATACTATTAGTGCCTTAAGGGTCATTATCATTATTGGTGGTTTCTCTCACACCTGTTAAAGGTTTACATCATTGACTGGTAATCATGCAATTTTCTTGAATGTTTGACTTCAACTCATTTATTCACATGCTTGAATTTGTACTTGATCAGGTTATGATGGAACCCAAGACCCTAGATTTTGTATGATAAATCCCAGGCTGCGAGGTGATATATATTGGTTATTATTGTACACGTGAATATTTCATTTGGATTGTTGTGACCATACCTTGAGTCTATATTTGTGATCCTCTTTATTTGGATGGTTGAGACCATACCTCAGATCCTATTTCATGTTCTCTTCTATGTATGCATACATCCATACCTCATGTCATGTGATTATTTCATAGATTTTAGTTATGTATATATATTCTTGTTTGTGTAGGTTTGCTGGCGATGATGTCTTGGTCTTGGCACATACTCATAAAGCATTTATCCGCTCACTCTCATTTGACCTTCATGATTTAGGGGGCATATGTTACACATCAATTTGTCACTATCCTTGTCCTCCCCGTGGTCCTAGAGTCCCCCAAAAGTGACCCCTAAGTCTATCTTTCATCATGTAAATGTGCCATCATATCCCTTCCAACATAATGAGTAAACTCTCTGTTGAGCATTCCTGAAGTAGCTCCTTCAAAACATGATTATATGGAGCGGCGTGCCCTATACATGTATTTATTACGTAGATGGCTCTTTTTTGGTCTAGGGAGGCACCGATCGGTGTTGGAATGAGGCTCATACTGGCGCCGATCCTCTTCTAGAAAGTTTTTTAAAATGGAATTGAAGCTTCGAGATCTAGAAGCTTCGTGGTAGAGAGTTGGTTGTTTATTCCCGAGGATAGGGCCAAGCTTCTCCCTTCAGGTTCTTTGTTCCTAAAAATTGGAACTACCCAAAGGGATAACCCATTTCCCCACCTTAAATGGATCCATGTTCCCTCTTCCCTTGCTATAAAATGGACATTCTCCCATAGCTCTTCTAGTTAGAACAAAGATAGAAGAAATTTAGAGACATATTTGTTGCTATAGGTATCGATTGAGAGTTAAGACATTTTCCCTTCACATCAAGTTGAAACGAGAACTTTGGAGACGTGCCTAGATCTGGACTCATCGAAGGAGAGTTGGGACATCATGGCACAGGTTATAACTCCCCCTCTCTATTTTAATAGAATAAAATTGGTTCGTGCTTTCCATTCTCGTCTTTAATGTATGATTGGATTCTTATTTCTCTTTAATAAACCAGGTAGATTGTATATGAAATATATATGTTATGTTTTCAAATTTGTTGGGTTTTGATCCCTTGTGCAGGTAACCAAGCGCCGAAGATGGCGAGGATATGACTACGAGGTGTGAAGGATCAAAGGATTCAAGTGAGGAATAGCATGAGATTGAGGTAGGTGATCTATTTACGATCTGCATGCATTCTCAATCTAGGAAAGTAAGCATCTAATTTTTTCATGTTGTTACTAGACCCATTGTAGGGCTAAAGGGATCGTCTCTATCCGCAGAGAGGATTTTCCTACATAACAGGTGGTGACTCTTTAGATTAGTAACTTCCATAATGTTATGTCCCCAAAATTATTTATCATTCTCTATTGTTATTTTTGTAGTTGGCATTTGTATTTGTATGGGGGTTTACTTGAAGTGTAGATATTTTTGGAAGATAAATTTTAGTGAGGGAGTAATCAACCCTAGGTTCCATATATTCCCTTATTATTGATTTCTCTTGGTTTTTTCTCTCTCTTCCACTTAATGAAGACTTTCTTCATTGTGATTGTGTAGTCCATCTTCACCTTTCAAGCCATTTTGATTTTGTTTTGTTCTATGGTTTGTTGTTGGAAGGGGTGGTACATTTTGTTTTTTTTTTCTCTTTCTGGTAAATACTTTATCTGTGGATGAAAATTTCGATGGTTTACTTCATCCTCATGAGGCTATAATTTTTTTTGAAGGGTGGTATAATTCATTTCTCTTAGTGGTTGGTGATTGGAAATGCAAGTCTTCTTGGTTCCTTGGACCTTCCCCAAAGAGTATTTTTTGGGGTTTTTTTATTCTAATGCATTTCCTTAGTCACAAAAGGTAGGTTTAGGTAGAACGAGTGGTCTCATGGGTATCCTTTTGTAGCCTCAATTCACAAAGGCACCAATGTGGTTTCGTATAGTAATAGGGTTCCTCATATTTCATAAATTTGTTTTTTATTATTTAACCCAGGGGATTTCCTAGTAAAAGTTAATGGTTCACTTTTTTGTCTTTGTTGTGTTGCAATTTATTCCTTTAAGGTCGCCTATTGCCATTCCTAGTAAAAGATCCTAGTCTTGAAGGGGAAACGAAGGTCATGGTTCCCATGGGAGATTGCAGGCATGCAGTGGAGCTTAATCCTTAGTTCATTTTTTGCTCATTTAGACCCTATTGGAAGACCAATAAGATAAGGAAGATATCATTATTGAGCATGGTTTCCACTATTATTTTAAGGTCATAACAATGATTTTTGATTGGGTGTTAAATAATTTTCATACTCATGAACGTCAAAATCAATACGTACATATGATATAATCGTATCCATAAGTTAAAAAAATCATTCGGTACTATAATTCCCTATCAAAATGGTACTCGATCTGAGTCATCATATCATCAGTTTAAATATACCCCATATTTCACATTTAACAAGAACTTTAGGAAGCTAAGGAATATATCATTAATGAGCATGGTTTCCACTTTGATTTGAACTTCATAGCAATGGTTGTTGATTGGGTTCCATATAACGGCCATACTCATGAATGTCAAAATGAATACAAAATGCTATTGAGTAGGGTGCTGCTTAATAAATATGACATTAAACATGAAATACTCATGATCATGGACATGTTTCATCTAGAATTGAAAGCTATATAAAAACACTCAGCTAAGATCAACTAAATTTTGTTGCATGACAAAGGTCATGTTCTTCAAGTCAGTCTAGGTGAACTACTGCCTACTAATGTGAATATCTCCACTTCCTCAGAATTTTTACATAATTATTTTTATTTACTATAATAGTTGATATCAACCTACCATGATTGCTTATCTCTATTTATTAATGATGATAGTTTTTGTGATTACTAAGCCAAAAATATGTAAACATTTTGAGCACTTGGGATAGTTTTAACAATAATGCGTATTTTAGAAAACAACATTTCTAGAAAAAAGTTATATATAATTATTAGATAAAAACCCTTTAATTGACTTTAAAAAATCTTTATAAATTATAAAATGTAATTAAAGTAATATCTAAAAGCTTAACTTATCACAAGACATTGCCTCCAATTTCAAGTTAATGTTTTTATTTTTCCCAGCTTCAACCTGAATTAAATCTATGATACCACCGTTAAAATCCTTATATGGTATAAGTTTCTAGTTAAATTTCAACCAAATTTATAAATTATAAAATGTAATTAAAATAATATCTAAAAACATAACTTATTACAAGACACTGGATCCAATTTTAACTTTATGTTTATGTTTCTCCCAGATTCAACCTAAACTAAACCTATAATACCACCATTCAAATACTTATATGGTATACGTTTCTAGCTCGATTTCAAACCAATCCACCTCAAGGATAGAAAAAAACCTTAAGTTAATTTTATGTTAAAAGCATGGTGTAGAAATGAATAGGTTCGGAATAAACATATTTTTTTTAGATTCGATTGTTGGAAAGAGAGAAAATTAAGATGCATGGAAATATGAGGAATTTTGGTGCTCGGAGTGTTTAAAGGAAATTTTGTAATTTTGTTGCTCTCGTATTTTTGTGATATTGGGTCAATTCCCATCATTATTATTATAAGTCAAGTTAATTGTGTTGTAATTATGAAGTTAATTGTGTTACTCTCTACAACATTGTTGTAGTTAAGTAATTGTGTTGTGCTAATTTTATAGTTTTAATTAGACAAACACAATTTTCTATATGTAGTAATTGCTTCCAATAATAAGTGATTACACACATGAAATTCAACTTCTTAGAAATTTTGGTCTTTTCCTTAGATTACTTTCTACGTGTGAGAGGGGAAGAAATATATGTGTCATAAGTGTGTAACAAGTGTATATAAATGAGATGTTTAGGTGACATTTTAAAGTGATATTAGGTCGCACCAAAGAGGCATATCACTTTGTAAATTAAATTAATTTTTCCTTCTTTTAATTTGAACTTAAATTAAATTTAAAATTAATGCTTTTTTTTCTCTCTTTTGATTTTAACTTGTGTAATTAAGGAATACTTCCCGTAGCTACCAAAAAATAAATACTCTCTCTTGGATAGGGAGTTATTCACTTTGAATTCCTCATATGTACAATTTGATGAAAATTTGCTTCTATGGGAGTTGCTATGGACTGATTGTCCATTATACCAAGTCTCTAAAGGATGATAATAATATGATTCCTTTGACCAATGAAGATGTCACCCAACTTATATTACACTTCTAGTCCCAAGAACTAATGTATCCAACCAAGATCCTTCATCTCGAACTTGGACACCAACTCCCTCTAACATAGAAATAATGATTGACTGCTCTATTTATGACAAAAGAAAGTCCTCTTTCTACTACCAATTCCTTTGTCACATGAGTACTTCTAGTACTGTAAAAAACATTTCGTATAGTAACAAGATCAACTAAGACTAATTAAATATCCATCAATCCAATAATATTAAGCCCAATGTGTCTACTTTGATCATAAATGTGCAACTAGGGAAAACCTCCTACAACTGCCCAAATCAACACTCCCTCTCATTTAGGTAAATATTCACCTTGAATTCTTCAAATGTATCTCTTTATTGAAAAATTTCTCCATTCCAAGAAAAGGCTGAATGAGCTTAGTTATGCTCATGAATCTATCCACCCTATGTTCTATTTGATAACCATGTGGGAAGAATCCTGCATTACCATCATGCAAGGGATCTAGTTACCCATGAGTAAATATTCTTTAGAAATAATATATTCACTTATTAGCCAAATAACCTTTTGCAATATTGATAGGTGCCCCCTGACCATAGTATGGTTAGTCCTAGATCACCAACTATCCAAGTCACCCCTTGGAACTATGTCAATACCCCTAGTCAACAATGAAACCCTAAGCCACTTTAGAATTCCCTCATGTCGTTACATGATATGGAGTGATAAATAAATTTCCCTGTGTCTGAGGCACCCAGTCCACCAACTAACTAATTTACCCTTGGAAACATGGTTAGGTGATCCCTGACTGAGGGAGAAATTCAAGCCTTGTTGGTATTAGGTTAATCTCCCTAAACACATTACGTGAGGCTTGGAAAATAACCCTAACCTAGCAATATCCTTGACATAGGGATAAATAATGCCCCTTTATACTACATCATAAACACTCATTCTAACCAAGGGAAACATTATCAACCATTCGAAGCTTGTCACTCTAGAAAACTCAATTCATCCTAGGATAGAGGATATCTGAGAATGTTAGCAATTTTCTCATTTGAAGAAAAGTGTCAAAGTTGTACAATTCCATTTTGTACAATGTATTAGTACTGGATCTCAATATACTTTGACCTGTCATCACAATAATCTCCTAGACATGGTCAAACAATCCTACGAGCAACTTCTGAAATCACATGACTTCACAACTCACTAAAATATGTGAAGTTGCGTTACACTTTTTTCCCTTTTTTGAGAAAAAATTTTCATTTTTTTTTTCTGTGTTCTTCAACTTTTTACAAGCCAAAATAGTTTTTCTGTTTGGAATTTAATTTTGCAATAAAAATCAAAGTTGTCCAAAATTTTATTAGCTTTCTATTACTTATTTTTTGGAATTTTTTTATACACATTTTATATGTCAAATTAGCGTTTCTTTGAGTGTGTATTTTTTAATACGCGCTGGTGTATTCTTTGAAAACTTCATGTTTTTGAGAAACAAATTGTGTTACAACAATCTAGACAGAGTCTAATTCGGTTTCGTTATCTTTACGAAACCAACTGATGCATATCATAATTTCTAGAATTTTTTGAACTGATCCAATATGAAAAAAATGCATATTTTGAATATGTTTTGGGATGCACGAAATTTCTCAACATATAAGTTTTAAACTAAAAATCTAAAAACTACCCATTACAGACGATGCACCAATGTAATACACCATTATTTTTTCAGTTTTTTTACAGTGTATTTTGGAAGATACAGAATATTGATTTCACTGAATCATAATGACCTTTAGAAATTTTTTTCACCCGTTTTATTACAAAATTAATTAAAATTAGTAAATATTTATGAAATTCCATCAAAGTTGTATTTTCTAAAAGTATATTGAATTCTGCAAATTCTTGTCTTGGTTTCGAGAGTTAATTAAGAAAGTTTCATTGAGTTTAATCAGTCCAAAGTTGAAGAATTTTTTTTCAGAGCTTAGCTCTGTGTAATTGCAGATGTGTTAGTTCGGCTGAACTTTTAAAAAACTTTCGACCGAATTGTTTTTTTCCCCGGTGGCTCGTCAAGTCTAATGAAACAAAAGTTTGACTGAATTTCTTACAAAAGTTTGGGCAAACTTTTAATTCATTTTCAGTCGGCCGGAAAATTCAACGAAGCCCCTGAAAAAAAAAAAATTCACGGCAATATAAATTGATGTAAACACATTCATTATTTTCACATAATTTCACACATTTCTTCATTTGGTCTAATTTTGCAAAGGATTTTTTTGGGTTTAAGGACTCTTTTTGGCACAACATTCAAAGAACATTTCTTGGAGAAGGACATTTCTTGGATGTTTTCTGGGCTTCATTTTTTTTAAAGTTATTTTGTGTTTGATTTTGCAAAGGATTTTTTTTGGGTTTAACGACTCTTTTTGGCATAACATTCAAAAGACAATTCTTGGAGGTATGTGATACAATTTTTGGGCTTCAGTTTTTTTCAAGTTATTTTATTTTTAGAGGTTTTGGGCTTAATTTTCATTTTTTTTTTAAGGTATTTTGTTTTTAGAAGTTTTAGGTCATTGTTTTTTTTCAAGTTATTTTTTTTTATAGAATTTTTGGGCTTAATTTTCATTTTTTTAGAGGTTTTGGGCTTCATTTTCAAGGGACATTTTTTTGGATGTATTTTGTTTTTAAAGGTTTTTGGGCTTAATTTCCAAAAAACATTTTTTCAACTTAATTTCGAAAGGACTCTTTTTAGGCATAACATTCAAAGGACATTTTTTGGTGGTATTTTTTAAAGTGATATTTTTTAGAGGCTTTTTCGAGGTATTTTTTAAAGCGGCCATTTTAAGAAGTTGGGCTTAATTTTGAATGGAAATTTTTTGGAGGTATTTTTTGAAGTGACAGTGTTTTAGAGTATGTGTTTTGAGTTGAAGTAAATCTTTTATAATGATTTTTTAAAATGAGTTTTTTTCTAACTTTTTAAATGAATTTTTCTTTGCAGGACTTGGAAAGAAATATTTTGAGCTCATTTCATTTTTTTAAGACATTTTTTTCTCGTATTTTTTAAAATAAGTGTTTTGTATTGAAGAATGTATTTTTTGCAAAATTTTTAAAATGAGTTTCTTTCAAATTAAATCTTTTGTGATTTCTTTTCAATTGAGTTTTTGTCTAAATTTTTGAAGGAAAATTTTTGAACTTCATATTCTATTATCATGCGAAGTTGAAGGAATTTCAAGAGAAAACATGATTGAAAAAGAGACCTTGACGAACATAGAGAACAGGGGAGAGTGTTACACAACATTTTGTCACCGTCCCTACAATCCCCATCCTCCACATTGGAGGGTCATTTTTGTGACTTTTGAATAGTGTCATGCCTTGCAAATAACATTATTTCATCCCCTTTGATGAAGGAAACATTCTTCCTGTTGACATTTCCCTGAGAAAAGCAGTAAAAATCCCTCTTTTTGCCTTAGTTCCAGTAGCTAGTTCTGCCCTCGTGCCGAAGCGGAAGATTAACACTAGGGCCCGTGCCACCTGGTGCTCTGTCCCAATGTAATGCCCATGCCAAGCAATTTATGAAATGTTTTTTAAAAATAGAGGTGGAGGTTCCATTCCAAACACCTCCAAGGTCAGTCATTGGGAGTGGTTGAATTGAAACAACCACGGGCCTCCTCCTTTAGTTAGTAGTTTCCACCTCCCTTGGAACACTCCTAAAGGATAGGCATCCCTTCCACCTTTGTAGGGATCCCAGCCTCCTCTTTTCCCTCTATATAAACAAGCCTTCTCCCTTTATGAAAACTAGCTGAAATTGAAGAACTAAACACATTATAGTTGAATAACTGAGTTATTGAGAAGGTAGAACAAGGAGAAATCCATCGAGAGGTCCCTTATCCTGTCCGAAGTCCCCGACGAGCTTTGAGACATGCTTCACCCGAGCCCCACTGGAGGAGATCACAATGTCAGAGCATGGTTGTATCTATTATTTATATCTATTAATATAAGTGACTAGTGTGTGGTTCCCGTCTTGTGTTTTTTCTCTATTGAATGCAATATGCTAATATTCTCTAACTGATTAGTAGATTTTAGATGAAATTAGTATTTGGTATGTGGGTATCATTTTCTGATCTCTGTGTAGGTGCCCAAATGTGAGAAGTGGAAGGGTTGTGACTTTCCTTCGATCAGGAGCGGAAATTTTTCATCATCACTATGAGTGTCGATGAAAGCTTTGGACCACAGGTAGGCCATCTTATTCACATCCTCTTTTCATTCAAATGTCTAGGAACCTACACTCTAGCATGATTCCTTGTTGTTAGACCCACCCTAGGGATAGAGGGATCGTCTCTGTCCACAAAGAGGATTTACCTACATAACAAGTTGGCGACTCCACTAGGGATTAGTGTGAGTTTGTCTTTCATTTTGTTGGGTCATTGTTTGGGTTTTTTTCTTGTTGTTTACTTTTATGGTTGTTTAACTGTGTTTCAAACCCTTGTTTAGCCCCAAAGTGTCAAGTTTGACCTCTGCTCTGTTGAGTTTTTCCCTGTTTCCTTGGTTAACTGGCTTGGCACAGTTTTTTCCTTGATAGTTGCGCTGATTGGTGCATGTTTCTTTTGTAGCACTCGTGCCATCACCTGTTTGGCACTGAATACCACCTCACAGTCGCGCCGACCACTGTGAGTTTTTGGGTGTCAGATTTTCATGAGTTTTTGGGTGTCAGATTTTCATGAGTTTTTGGTCACTTGTCTTTGTTTATGGTTTCTTCTTAAGAGTAATTGAAGTGTTTTTTAATGTCTTTGAATGCTAGAGGTTTGTTTTCTTCAGTTGCTTGTCCATTTCTCATCAGTGTAGCTTCAGGTCTTAGGGTTTCTAAGTGCCTTGATGCACTGAGCCTTTTGTTTGGAGATCGAGTTTCTTGACAAGCTATCAAATTCGTTCCCTGTTAATTACTCTTGGTCTCTTTGATCATGTTGAGTACGTTCATTGGTTGAATGGTCATTACCTTTCTCATTTTGATTTTTCTTCCTCTTACTCCAAGCACTGATTACATTGGTTGTATGGGTCATTTTCAATATTTCTCTTTGATTTGAAAATTTTGTATCATTGGTTTGAGTGTTGTTGTGTTTGTTTTATGTTGGATGAGTCACTCCGTTTCAAATTTTGCATTCACTCTATCAAGCTACTGTTTAGTTTAGTTTTTCATATCATTTAGTGCATTATTTGCTCTATTGCATTGAAAAAACAAAAAAATATTGCATTTTTTTTTCTTTGAAAATGAAATGTTCCTTCGCTTAATTTTCATTGTATAAGCTGGGAAAGAGTTTTGTTCTCCACAGATTGCATTAGAGGAATTAGAGGATTTTTTCTCATGATTTCATTATTTGGTACTACTTTAAAGTTTTCTTTCCTTCTCATAGATAGGTTTCATTAAACAAGAGTGGTATCCTTCTGCATGTAGTTTTGCATTTAGGAAGATTTTAGATCCGACATATGTTAAGGCCTAGAAATTGAAACTTAATCCAACATCAACGTTAAAATTTATTTCAATTAACCTAAGGAAAAATTGGAACCTAATGAAATCCTCTAGTGGTCTAAGTTAGAGACGTGTTCTGGCGTCTTAAAACCTAGTAGCTGTCGTTCACCATCTTGCTGTAGACAGCACTAGTGGAGACTTGTGCTCCCCATACCATCATGTATATAAAAGGATACCCCTCTAGGTTGCAATTTTTTTATCCATAGGAAGCCGAGTCTGCCACCTTGTAACCGTGATACACCGAACACATCATTTGGGGAGATTACCTGCATGTACGTCAAGTCCTTGGTCATTTCTCTTTCATTTGATCACTAAGGTGTATATGGAATTTCACAGAAACTTGGCATACCCTCTTGCTTAGATTACCTAAGAAGTCATTTTTGACCTTTACTAACTCTTTAAATTTGAAAAGATCATCGAGCACTTGTCCTTTCATGCTCGTTTCAACCTAAAAGTGATAAAGTCACATTTTACCTGTTTCTCGAATCTTAAAATATGAAATGACAGAGTTTTGTTTCAATGTCTTAAAAATTAACTGTCCATGAAATATTCCTGGTTATTTTTATCATCCTTAGGGTATTGTTTTAAGGTTTTTTTTGACGGCAACATTTCCAGAGTTCACTAACTAAGGAATACCCTTTGAAGGGAATCCTGGTCATTTTCTTTCTTTTGGAAATATTGGTGCTCCTTATATGGCAACATTATCCCTTCCTCGATTAACTGTTGGTTTTCTTGTGTGTTTATTTTCAACATTGGTGGTCTCGAGTGCTCCGACCTCTATTCGATCATCTCCTCCACCTGAACAACATCATGTTGATTCTAAGGTGGACCTCTCCCATTCTTCGCCTATTTCTTCATCCTCCTATTCTACCTCGCCTGGTGAAAGTATGGATTCCAGTAAACAGGTGGCTAAGAAGAATAAGAAGAAGACCAAGAAGAAGAAGTCATCTAAGTGAGAGGCTAATGCTACAGCTATTGGACTTAAGGAACCTTCCCTTGAGAAACCATCCAATCTTCTGCAGAAATTCAAATTCCCTTGCATGTTGTGTAAAGGTAACCAACTGCTTCGAGACTGCCCTCGCATTCCCAAGGTACTTGATGCATGGTTTGACGACTGTCCACCATTGCCTTTAGCTTGTAGAAGCCATATTGGTAACACATCTTCAACTAGCTCTGATAAGACTCATAAGAAAGAGGGTACGATTACCAATCCCTGTAAGTTGTGTGAAGGGTATCAACCCATTCACATTTTTCCATACATGGATGAGGCCAAGAGAGTGTTGGACAAATCTACTATTTCTGCACCCTGCCTTTTGGCTGGTTACTAGAAGCTTTCTTCAAGTCCTCAGCTGGTTAATTCCACGACCAGTCAAGAGTCATCCTTGGTTGATCCCGTTCCTTTAGAAATTCAAGTTCACGAATCCATTCCCCACCAACCATTGGTCACGAAATCGGTCGATCTGACACCATCTATGGTTCATCATGTCTTTTCCATTGAGAGTGAATCGTATTCCCCTCATGTTCTTCTTGTTTCTTCAGATTCTTAGGACTTGGAGAAAGATTCTTCTGTCACTGTAGCTCAAGAAGTTGCTCCTCCTACTCCTGTGATGGAAGTTATGGAGGATAATCCTCTTGTTCTGGTAACCCCAGGAGAAGGCCATTTTAGTTAGATGGTATCTCTTCCAAGTAGTTTGATCACTTCTTTCGATTAGAGTCGATTTGCAGGATACCACCTTCCTTCTTATGTCCCTTTTGAGATCACGGTGAAAATCTTTGATACGGTCGTACCTAGCATGATTATAGACAAAGGTGCATTTGTTAGTGTTTTGTCTTCAACTACTTGGCAAGATTTTGGTTTTCCATTGCTTATGCCTATTAACCAAAATTTGCTGGCTTTTAACAGAGGAACCAGTCAACCGCTAGGGATCCTTCCGAATTTGCCTGTTACTTTGCGGAGGAAAACCATCTATATAGACGTGATGGTTCTTCCAGGCCCCTTAGATTTCAATTTACTGCTGGGGTAGGACTATACTTATGTCATGGGTGTGGTAGTCTCTTCCCTCTTTTGTGTGACCTATTTCCCACGCAAAGGTCAGATCGTGACCATTGATCAGCTTTCATTCATTGGTCTTGACATGACATGTAGTCCACCATCGTCCCTTTTGGGTCTTTACCCACCGGTTTTACCTCCCCGGCCGCGGGTTAATTATGTGACTACTTATCCTATGCTTGCATTCAGTGATGGTGCCATTGTGCATCGTGTGCTGGGGGCATTGGGTCCTGATTTTCAAGATGTTCTTCTCCCATCAGATGCGAACCTCTTGGAATATATGACCTTTTACTTTTTGTAATGAAAGGTTGTCGGAGCAGAGTTCATTTTCTTGTGTCAAGCTCCTTAAAAAATGAAACAAGGTTGTTGGAGCACAGTTTATTTTTCTTGTGTCAAGCTCCAAAAATGAAACAAGATCATTGGAGCAAAGTTCAATTTTCTTGTGTCAAGCTCCTTAAAAAATGAAACAAGGTTGTTGGAGCACAGTTCATTTTTCTTGTGTCAAGCTCCTTAAAAAATGAAACAAGCTCTTCCAAGGATAGTTCATATTCTATGTCAACCTCGTTAAAAAATGAGTTAAGTCTTGAGGATAGTTCTTTTAATGTTTCAACCTCGTTAAAACAATGAAACACGTTCCTGTTCAATTCGAGTCTTTTTCCAGATTTCGTAATATCCTAGTAGAGTATTTCTATTGATCTCGTAATTTGAATCTTCACTCCATCTACCGTTCATATGGACTCAAGCTTGGTGGGCATGTACCTCGAATTGAGTCACCATGTTGGGGTCATGCTTACTTTTTCAAGCATAGTTTGTTTCTGTTTCAAGCTTGTGTAAAAATGAAACCGGTTTCAAGCATAGTTTATATTTGTTTCAAGCTTGTGTAAAAATGAAACCATTCCCATTTTATGTCTTGTGATTGCCATTTTATCAGCCGATTTTTGCCAAATGAGCCTTGGTTTTCTCACTCCATTGTCACTATCTGCTTGGCCAATCATATGCCTTCACTTGGTTGTTTCATCCATTCCTAAGGAATCACTGTGATGAGTGTTATTTCTAGCCAACCTCTTGACCTTTACTTTTTCTGAGAATTTCCACCATTACCGGAACTAGTAGCTACCCTTAACAACACTCGTTCCTCCAGGAGGAGTCATCTTTTGGCTCTTTTCTGACTCTCAAAAATTGAAAAAATTGTCGAGATGCTTGTCATTCTGAACTCGTTAAATGGCTGTGAAACGATATCTACCTAGTATAGGTTTAACCATTTTTCGGGCTGGGATAGATTATTTAGGAAAAAGGAATAGCTTAGCCTATCGTGACTAAGAGGTTCTCTCAGACACAATTTTCTTCCTTTTCGGATCTATGAGACTATCTACGAAAAGACACTGCTGGAGTTTTCTTTGTTGCCTTCTTTTCAAACTCTCTAAACATGAAAAGATGTTGAGTTCTTCCTTTTTTTGACTTGTTAAAATCTGATGACATCGAGCTTCGTCACCATGACGTTATTCAATTTTCTCCTTCCTAGGGCTCGTAAAATGTACTAGCATGGATTTGCCCGAAGGACAAACTTATAGTGCAAGCTTATGCTATCCACTTCAAGATTGTGTTAAAAAATAATTGTGGTACTCACCACAAATAGTGGGGGGAAATGGAAACAGATTTTAGTCATGTTGGCAGTATGTCACTCTTGAACATGACACTTGTCTCCATTCGTGTCGGGTTGGGGATATCTCATTTCGTCATTTTTTTCCTCCATGGGTTTGGGTAATCTCTTTTGATCTCTCATTTTTTCTTTGCCACGTCATCATGACCTCAGATCCTTTGATGTCAAATAATGCCAAATCTAGTGTCGTGTTGCTGATATGTTCAAGAGAAGTTTGCTTCTGAAGCTTTCAACCTCCCTCTAATTCTCTGTTGGTCCTGATTCACAAACATCATATTCCTCAGTCTTGTGTCGATGATGTGGGAAACATTATGGCCCCCCTTTGATCAGGTCACTTCTTGTCGACTTTAGCTCATTATCTAGAAATTTGATATAGAGACTCCTTTTTGGTACCTTGGAGCCAGCATGCCTCAATGGCAGTTTCTTCGAATTCGACGTAAGGTCCACACCATTGGCCTTCAATTGACTGACTCTGCGGGTGTTCGACGCTAGATCACTGTTCACATTCTGTTGATTGTACCTTTCGTACCTTGAGATCCATTGTCATTATTGGTGGTTTCTCTCACATCCGTTAACAACTTTCATCATTGGCTGGTAATCAGACAGTTTTCTTGCATGTTCGAATTCAAATTACATATTCACATGCCTAAATTTGCACTCGTTCGGATCAAGATGAAGTGAAAGACCCTGGGTTTTGTCTAATAAAATCCAGGCTATGGGTTTTTTGTGGATTATTATGAATTATTTCAAGACTCTTTTATTGGATGGCTGTGACCATACCTCAATCTATTTTTTGATCTTTGCTACCGAATGGTTGCATCCATACCTAGATCTCAGTTTTTATATACTCTTTTATGGATGGTTCTGCCTATGCCACATGATCATGTATAATAAATATCAGTTGTATTTATAATTATAGGTTTTCTGACAATGATGTTTGGTTCAAACACGTTCTCATAAAGCATTTCACCCCTCCCTCTCCCTCCGACTTCATGCTTTAGGGGGCATCTATTACACAAAATTTTGTCACTGTCCCTGTGATCCCCATCCCACACATTGGAGGGTCATTTCTCTGACATATGAATAGTGTCATGCCTTGAAAATAACATCACTGCATCCTTTTTGATGAAGGCAACATTCTTCCTATTGACATTTCCCTGAGAAAAGCAGTAAAAATCCCCATTTTTTCCTAGGCAGGAGTAGCTAGTTCTGCGCTCGCACCAAAGTGGAAGATTAACAATAGGGCCCATGCCACCTGGCTCTCTGTCTCAGTGTAATGCCCACACCAAGCTATTTATGAATTTTTTTTTAAAAATAGAGGTGGATGTTCCATTCCAACTACCTCTGAGATGAGTCATTGGGAATGGTTGAACTGAAACAACCACGGGCCTCCTCCTTTAGTTAGTAGTTTCCACCTCCCTTGGAACACTCCTAAAGGATAGGCCTCCCTTCCACCTTTGTAGGGATCCCAACCTACTCTTTTCCCTCTATATAAACAAGCCTTCTCCCTTTATCAAAATTAGCTGAACTTGAAGAACTGAACACATTATAGTTGAATAAACGAGTTATTGAGAAGGTAAAACAAGGATAAATCCATTGAGAGGTCCCTTATCCCATCCGAATTCCCCGACGATCTTTGAGATGTGCTTCACCGAAGCCCTATTGGAGAACACCGCAATGTCAGAGCATGGTTGTATCTCTTATTTCTACCTATTAATATAAGTGACTATTGTTAGGTTCCCGTCCTGTGCTTTGTCTCTATTGAATGAAATATGCTAATCTTCTCTAACTGATTAGTAGCTTTTGGATGAAATTAGTATGTGGTATGTGGTTATGATTTTATGATCTCTATGTAGGTGTCCAAACGTGAGAGGCGGAAGGGCTGTGACTTGCCTTCGATTAGGAGCGAGAAATTTTCATCATCACTACGAGTGTCGACGACAGATTTGTACCACAGGTAGGCCATCTTATTCACATCCTCTTTTCATTCAAATGTCTAAGAACCTACACTCTAGCATGATTCCTTGTTACTAGACCCACCCTAGGGCTAGAGGGATCATCTCTGTCGGTAGAGAGGATTTACCTAGATAACAAGTTGGAAACTACACTTGGGATCAGTGTGAGTTTTTCTTTGATCTTGTTCGGTCATTGTTTGGGTTTTTTTCTTGTTGTTTAATTTTATGGTTGTTTAACTATGTTTCAAACCCTTGTTCAGCCCCAGAGTGTCAAGTTTGACCTCTACTCTGTTGAGTTTTTCCATATTTCCTTGGTTAACACGCTTGGCATGGTTTTTTCCTTGACATTCGCGCCAACTAGTGCATGTTTTTTTTGTAGCACTCACGCCATCACATGTTTGGCTTTGAATACCACCTCTCAGTCGCACCGACCCCTGTGAGTTTTTGGGTGTGAGATTTTCATGAGTTTTCGGTCACTTGTCTTTGTTTCTGGTTTCTTATTAAGAGTAATTGAAGTGTTTTTGAATGTATTTGATTGTTGGAGGCTTGTTTTCTCCATTTGTTTGTCCATTTCTCATCAGTGTAGCTTGAGGTCTTAGGGTTTCTGAGTGCCTTGATGCAGTGAGCCTTCTATTTGGAGAACGATTTTCTTGATAAGCTGTCAAATTCGTTCCCTGTTAATTGCTCTTGGTCTCTTTGATCCTGCTAAGTACGTTCATTGGTTGAATGGTCATAACCTTTCTCGTTTTGATTTTTCTTCCTCTTACTCCAAGCACCGATTATGATGGTTGTATGGGTAATTTTTGAGATTTCTCTTTGATTTGAAAAGTTTGTATCATTGGTTAGAGTGTTGTTGTGTTTGTTTTATGTTGGATGAGTCATTTCGTTTCAACTTTTGCATTCTCTCTCTCAAGCTAGTGTTTAGTTTTGTTTTTCATATCATTTAATGCATTGTTTGCTCTATTGCATTGAAAAGACAAAAAAATATTGCATTCTTTTTTCTTTGAAAATGAACGTTCCTTCACTTAATTTTCATTGTATATGATAGGAAAGAGTTTTGTTTTCCACAGATTGCATTAGATGCATTAGTGGATGTTTTCTCATGATTTCATTATTTGGTACTTCTTGAAAGTTTTCTTTCCTTCTCATAGATGGGTTTCATTGAATGAAAGTGGTATCCTTCTCCATGTATTTTTGCATTTAGGAAGATTTCAGATCCGACATATGTTAAGGCTCGGAAATTGAAACTTTATCCAACATCAACATTAAAATTTATTTCAATTAACCTAAGGCAACATTGGAACCTAATGAAATATTCTAGTTTTCTAAGTTAGAGACATGTTCTGGCGTCTTAAAGCCTAGTAGCTATCATTCTCCATCTGGCTCTAGACATCACTAGTACAGACTTGTGCTCCCCATACCGTTGAGTATATAAAGGGAGACCCCTCTAGGTTGCAATCCTTTTATCCATAGGAAGATGAGTCTGCCACCCTGTAACTGTGATACACATAACATAGTATTCAGGGAGATTACCTGCACGTACATCAAGTCCTTGGTCATTTCTCTTTCATTTGATCACCAAGGTGTATATGGAAGTTCACGGAAACTTGGCATACCCTCTTGCTTAGATTACCTGAGCAGTCATTTTTTATCTTTACTGACTCTTTAAATTTGAAAAGATCATTGAACACTTGTCCTTTCATGCTCGTTTCAACCTGAAAGTGATATATTCAAATTTTGCCTGTTTCTCGAATCTTAAAATATGAAACGACAGAGTTTTGTTTCAATTTCTTAAAAATTAACTGTCCACGAAATATTCCTGGTTAAAGTTATCATCCTTAGGGTATTGTTTTAAGGTTGTTTCTGATGGCAACATTTCTGGAGTTCACCAACCAAGGAATCCCCTCCGAAGGGAATCCTGGTCCTGTTCCTGCTTTTGGAAATGTTGGTTCTCCTTATATGGCAACATTATCCCTTCCTCGATTAACTGTTGGTTTTCCTGTGTGGTTATTTTGAACCTCAGTGGTCCCAAGTGCTCCAACCTTTGTTCGATCATCCCCTCCACCTGAAAAACATCATGTTTATTCTAAGGTAGACCTCTCCCCCTCTTCGCCTATTTCTTCGCCCTCCTCTTCTACTTCGCCTGGTGAAAGTCTGGATTCCAGTAAATATTTGGCTAAGAAGAAGAAGAAGAATACCAAGAAGAAGAAGTCAGCTAAGTGAGAGGCTAATGTTGCAGCTATTGGACTTAAGGAACCTTCCATTGAGAAACCATCCAATCTTTTGCAAAAATTCAAATTCCCTTGCATGTTGTGCAAAGGTAACCATCTGCTTCAAGACTGTCCTGGCATTCCCAAGGTACTTGATGCATGGTCTGATGACCATCCGCCATTGCCTTTGGCTTCTGGAATTCATATTGGTAACACATCTTCAACTGGATCTGATAAGACTCATAAGAAAGAGGGTACAATTACCAATCTGTGTAAGTTGTGTGAAGGGCATCATCCCATTCACCTTTGTCCATACACGGATGAGGCCAAGAGAGTGTTGGAAAACTCTACTGTTTTTGCACCCTGCCTTCCAGCTGGTTACCAGAAGCTTTCTTCCACTCCTCCGCTGGTTGATTCCATGATCAGTCAAGAGTCATCGTTGGTTGATCCTGTTCCTTCGGAAATTCAAGTTCACGAATCCATTCCCCACCAACCATTGGTCATGAAATCAGTCGATCTAACACCATTTTTGGTTCATCAGGTCTTTTCCATTGAGATTGGATCTCATTCCCCTAATTTTCTTCTTGTTTCTTTAGATTCTTTGGACTTGGAGAAAGATTCTTCCATCACTATAATTCAAGAAGCTACTCCTCCTACTCCTGTGATGGAAGTTCTGGAGGATGCTTCTCTTGTTTTGGTAACATCGGGAGAAGACCATTTCAGTTCGATGGTATCTCCTCCAAGTAGTTTGATCACTTCTTTCGATTGGAGTCAATTTGCATGATACCGCCTTCCTTATTATGTGCCTTTTGAGATCATGGTGCAAATATTTGATACGGTCATACCTAGCATGATTATAGATGAAAGTGCATCTGCTAGTGTTCTTTCTTCAACTACTTGGAAAGCTTTTGGTTCTCCACCGCTTATACCTATTGCCTAGAATATGTTGGCTTTTAACAGAGGAACCAGTCAACCATTAGGGATCCTTTCAAAGTTGCCTGTTACTGTGGGGAGGAAAACCATCTATATAGATGTGATGGTTGTTCTAGGCCCCTTAGATTTCAATTTACTATTGGGGCACGACTATACTTATGTCATGGGCGTGGTAGTCTCTTCCCTCTTTCATGTGATCTATTTTCCACACAAAGGTCAGATCGTGACCATTGATAAGCTTTCATTCGTTGGTCCTGACATGAAATCTAGTCCACCATCGTCCCTTTTGGGTCTTTATCTACTGGTTTTATCTTCCCGGCCGCGGGTTAATTATGTGACTACCTATCTTGTGCCCACATTTAGTGATGGTGCCATTGTGCATCGTGTTCTAGGGGAATTGGGTCCTGATTTTCAAAATGTTGTTCTCCCATCAGATGTGAAACTCTTGGAATATATGACCTCTTATTCGTCGTAATGAAAGGTTGTCAGAGGAGAGTTCATTTTCTTGTTTCAAGCTCCTTGAAAAACGAAACAAGGTTGTCAGAGAACAGTTTTTTTTTCTTGTGTCAAGCTCCTTAAAAAATGAAACAAGGTCATTGGACCAGAGTTCATTTTTCTTCTGTCATGCTCCTTAAATCATGAAACAAGGTTGTTGGAGCACAATTCATTTTTCTTGTGTCAAGCTCCTTAAAAAATGAAACAAGCTCTTCTGAGGATAGTTCATCTTATTTTTCAACCTCACTAAAAAATGAATTAGGTATCGAGGATAGTTCTTTTAATGTGTCAAGCTCATTAAAACAATGAAACACGTTCCTGTTGAATTTGAATCTTTTGCCGGATCTCGTAATATCTCCGTAGAGTATTTCTATTGATATCGTAATTTGAACCTTCACTCCATCTACCATTCATATGGAATAAAGCTTGGGGGGAATGTACCTTGAATTGAGTCACCATGTTGGGGGCATGCTTACTTTTTCAAGCATAGTTTGTTTCTATTTCAAGCTTTTGTAAAAATGAAACCGGTTTCAAGCATAGTTTATCTTTATTTCAAGCTTGCATAAAAATGAAACCAACTTCAACCAGAGTTTCTTGATTTCAATCTTGTGTAAAACTGAAACCATTCCCATTTTACCTCTTGTGATTGCCATTTTATCAGCCTATTTTTGCCAAATGAGCCTTGGTTTTCTCACTCCATCATCACTATCTACTTGGCTGATCATATGCCTTCACTTGGTTATTTCACCCAATCCCGAGGAACTGTTGCGATGAGTGGTCTTGTTAGCTAGCCTCTTAACCTTTACTTATTCTAAGCAGTTCCACCATTACCAGAGCTAGTAGCTACCCTTAATACCACTCGTTCCTCTAGGAGGAGTCATCCTTCAGCTCTTTTCTGAATCTCAAAAATTGAAAATATTACCAAGACGCTTGTTGTTTTAAACTTGTTAAATGGCTGCGAAACGATATCTACCCAATATACGTTTAACCATTTTTTGGGCTGGGATAGATTATTTACGAAAAAGGAATACTTTAGCCTATCACGACTAAGAGGTTCTCTCAGATACAATTTTATACCTTTTCGAATCTATGAGACTATCTAAGAAAAGGGACTGCTAGAGTTTTCTTTTCTGCTTTCTTTTCAAACTCTCTAAACATGAAAAGATGTTGAGTTCTTCCTTTGTCTGACTCGTTAAAATCTGATGACATCGGGCTTCGTCACCATGATGTTATTCGAGTTTCTCCTTCCTAGGGTTTGTAAAATGTACTAGGATGGATTTGTCTGAAGGAAAAACTTATAGTGCAAGCATATGCTATCCCCTTCAAGATTGTTTTAAAAAATAATTGGGGTACTGGCTAGAAATGGTGGGGGAAAATGGAACTAGATTGTAGTCTATTGGCAGTATGTCGCTCTTGAATGTGGCACTTGTTTGCATTTGTGTCAGGTTGGGGATATATCATTTCATCATTTTTTGCCTCCATGGGTTTAGGTAATCTCTTTTGATCTCTCATTTGATCTTTGCCACGTCATCATGACCTTAGATACTTTGATGTCAACTACTTCCAAATCCATTGTCGTGCTACTGATATGTTCAATAGAAGTTTTCTTTTGAAGTTTTCAACCTCCCTTTTATTCTCTGTTTGTCCTAATTCATAAACATCATATTCCTCTGTCTTGTTTCGATGATGTGGGAAACATTATGGCCCACCTTCGATCAGGTCACTTCCTGTCGACTTGAGCTCATTATCCAGGAATCTGATCTAGAGACTCCTTTTTGGTACCTTGGAGCCTGCATGACTCAATGGCAGGTTCTTTGCATTTGACGTAAGGTCCACACCATTGGTCTTCAATCGACTGACTCTGCAGGTGTTCAACACCAGATCACTATTCACATTTCGTGGATTATACCTTTTGTACCTTGAGAGACATTCTCATTATTGGTGGTTTCTCTCACATCCATTAACAACTTTCATCATTGGATGGTAATCAAACGATTTCCTTGCATGTTCAAGTTCAGCTCACATATTCACATGCTTGAATTTGTACTTGTTCGGATCGTGATGGATCACAAGACCCTGGGTTTTGTTTGATAAAATCTAGGCTGTGGGTTCTTTGTGGATTATTATGACTTATTGCATGACTCTTTGATTAGATGGTGGCAAACATACCTGAGTCTATTTGCTACCGAATGGCTGCGTCCATACCTAGATCTCAATTTTTATGTACTCTTTTATGGATGGCTACACCCATGCCACATGATCATGTATTAGAAATATCAGTTGTATTTGTAATTTTAGGTTTTTTGACAGCGGTGTTTGGTTCGAACGCATTCTCATAAAGTATTTCACCCCTCCCTCTCCCTCGGACTTCATGCTTTAGGGGGCATCTGTTACACAACATTTTGTCACTCTCCCTACAATCCCCATCCCGCACATTGGAGGGTCATTTCTATGACTTCTGAATAGTGTCATGCCTTTCAAATAACATCATCGCATCCCTTTTGATGAAGGAAACATTCTTCCCGTTGACATTTCCCTGAGAAGAGAAGTAAAAATCCTCGTTTTTGCCTTCATGTGAGTAGCCAGTTCTACCCTCGCGCCGAAGTGGAATATTGACAATAGGGCCCGCACCACCTGGCGCTCTGTCCCAGTGTAATGATCACGCAAAGATATTTATGAATTTTTTTTTAAAAATAGAGGTGAAGGTTCCATTCCAACCACCTTCGGGATGAGTCATTAGGTGTGGTTGAACTGAAACAACCATGGGCCTCCCCCTTTAGTTAGTAGTTTCCACCTCCCTTGGAACACTCCTAAAGGATAGGCATCCCTTCCACCTTTGTAGGGATCCCAACCTCCTCTTTTACCTCTATATAAACAAGCATTCTCCCTTTATGAAAATTGGCTGAACTTGAAGAATTGAACACATTATAGTTGAATAACTGAGTTATTGAGAAGGTAGAACACGGAGAAATCAACCGAGAGGTCCCTTATCCCGTCCAAACTCCCTAATGAGCTTTGATATGTGCTTCACCCGAGCCCCGCTGGAGGAGACCGCAACGTCAGAGCATGGTTGTATCTCTTCTTTCTACCTATTAATATTATTGACTATTGTCTGGTTCCCATCTTGTGTTTTGTCTTTATTGAATGCAATATGCCAATATTCTCTGACTAATTAGTAGCTTTTGGATGAAATTAGTATGTGATATGTGGTTATCGTTTTCTGATCCATATGAAGGTGTCCAAACGTGAGAAGCGGAAGGGTTGTGACTCACCTTCGCTCATGAGCGGGAAGTTTTCATCATCACTATGAGTGTCCTTGACAGATTTGGACCATAGGTAGGCCATATTATTCGCGTCCTCTTTTCATTCAAATGTCTAGAAACCTACACTCTAGCATGATTCCTTGTTACTAGACCCACCCAAGGGCTAGAGGGATTGTTTCTATCCGCAGAGAGGATTTACCTACATAACAGAGAGAATATCACAAAAGAAAGAGAGAAGCAATCTCAAATATTGAAAGGAAAAATCAACCTCAACTAGAAGTTGAAGCAGGCATGTAAATGTAAATATTATGAATTTGATATTTAAAGCTTTCCTAGTGTAAAAGGTGAAGCTTAATTTCTATTTGATGAAATAATTTGAAATTTTTTTTGCAATGTAAAAAAAGAGAGATATTCTTCAAAACATTGATGAAGAGATACTAAATTTTGAAAGAGAAAGTGAAAGAGATATTGAACCAATGATTGAAGATGGTGAAAATGTTGAAAGAAATTCAAGTGAAGAAATTGAATCACAAGGTGCATATATATATATATGTATGTATATATATATATATATATATATATATATATATATATATATATATATATATATATATATATATATATATATGTTGAACACATGCACGCATTATTGAAATTATACATGTTTATTAATTTAGTTATTTATTGAATATGTAAACTTATTATGTACTATTAATTTGAATATGTACAGATGAAATCAATGTCGTTGATGAGATGTTAGAAAATGTTAAAACTCACACATATGGAGATAAAAGAGCTAACCATGTTATACAATGTCATGTTAATCACATTTTTGATACACACTTCATAAAGGAAAATGTGGCAGTTGAAGCCCAAATGTTGAAAGGTCTCCTATCATTAAGGAAATTAAAAGAAGCTAGAACTTTATTGGGTATTTGAAAATCAACAAAAGATAAAAAAAATTGAAGGAAAATGTGATAAAAAATGTAAATAGTGCTATAAATTTAATTATAATATCTATACAAAAAAGTGTTTCAGTTGCACGTAGAGAAATACGTATGGTAGTGGTTTCATCAAGTACTAAAGAGAATCGCTTGGTAAAATATATGGCATGAGCATTAGAAACCTCATGAAAATGTTTGCACAAACATCAGAAATTCTTGTTGCAAATAGATTTAAATGATGAACTCGCTTGTTGGAGAGCTATTTGTAGGCAACCATACAAATATATACTTGGAGAAAATGTAAAAAAAACAATATATGAATATTGGAAGGAAAATTTGTGTGTTTCGCCAAATGCAAGGGATGTGATGCGAAGAATAATAGCATGAAATTGGTACGAAACACATCCAAAACATCTCTTGGACACCACTAAGATAGAGTTGTTCAACAAGTCCAAAGAAGATAATCATGAAATTGATGTCTTAATCAGTGCTTTTTTGCAACAAAAACCATGGTATCTAAAAACTATCACCGTATGCGACACTTGTTGTTTTCATTATCATGTGGAATTTCTATTATATTACGACACATTCCATAATTTTGGTAGAAAATTTTGGAAAGATTCACCTCCTCGTTCCACTATCTGTGATTTCATATCTCAAATTCTATGTGGAAAAGAAAGTGATGAATTATTTTATGAAAAAAATGTGTTGGTGGTAAAAAATGCGATGATTGTGGAAATTTGACTAAATTTGAAAACAAATATCGTATCAATATAAATGATCAATCATTTTCCAACATGAAAGTGAAATGGAAGAGATATGGGCATATCCATACATCGATTCAAGGTTAAAATAGTGCTAAAACAATTGAATTACAGGAAGAAGAAATTTTTGTGATAGATTTTTGGAGAAAGATTGAAGCATAAATTTAGAAATACACCAAGCATTCCCATAGAGCTCGATGGCAAGACTTGCAATTCAAAAATTCCTGTGAATTTTTTCCACCAGGGACCATTATGTCTGTAATTGGTTTTACAAAAAACTACACATTTGTTACACAAAAAGAAATTCAGAGTGAATACTATCATTGTGACCAAGTCTCCATGCTCGTCCATATTCTATATAGACATGATGAACGGAAAATTTATCATATAGAAAGCACCAGTGAAAATCGGCATGTTATTAAATATCACTTTTATATCAGTGACGATCGTACATATGATACATATTTTGTACAAAATTGTTTTGGAAAGATTTATGACTCCTTGAAAAGTCATCGAATAAAATTCAGTGAACATTGGATATGGTCATATGGGTGCGTAGGTCAATTCAAATCTTCACGATCATTCTTTTGGTTGTGTTGTCTTCATATGAAAACTTGCATTAAACATTGTTGGAATTTCTTTGAGACTGGTCATGGAAAGGGAGAACATGATGGTGCAGGGGCATCCATAAAATGAGAACTTTGAAGATATCAAATGGACCCCTCTGCAAAACAACTTGTGGACGATAAATAAGTTGTTCAATGGCGCATCGCTGTACTAAGCCATGAGACTAATCGATGAAGGGAAGTTCTAAGGTACATTCAATTTAATTTTTATTGGATATCGAATTTTAAACAGTGTACATTTATCACAACGATTATATTTGATGGTATTTTGATACCATATTTACATTCTTCTTTGAATTTTCCATATATGTTTTTTTGTCATATTAGGGTCTAAGATGTAGATAGATCGATTGAAAATGATGTTTAAACAATAAAAGGGACCAAAAAATTTAATTCAATTTAAAAAAAGTTGTACACAAATGTGTTTGCATTGGATAAAAGAAAATATTCTTGTTTTTGTCATGATTGCATAAACAACACAAAATCCAATGATGTTTGTGAAAACAAAATGTAGGTAAAAGATTGGAAACATACAACACTAGATACAAAGGGGAAAATGTCTATTGCAATGTTTGAAGAAATGCAATCAGAGGAGACTTCAATATCATCTGATTGCGATAGAGTTTCTGATCTTGTTAGAGAATGTAAACTTTGAATTGCTTTTCAAATGATGAAGATCTAGAAATAGATACCAAAATTATTTTAAAGTTATTTTTTCATGTTAATTATGATCTAAATTTAAATACATATAAGTTTGTTTTACTATGCAGGCGATGTTTTTTCTCTAATTGCACCTACTATCAATGATGAAAATGTGAATTATTATTTGATGTGTTGCACTGAACGAAAGATGAAATTATTAGAAAACTATAATGATGACGGGCTTCAATGTGACAGAGGGTCTATTATATTGAAAGGTTATTTTTTTAGAAAAACTAACCAAGTGGGGATTTTGTTTACTTTGAAGACTATGAATCTGATGTCATAAGTTGTCAATATAGTCACTTGGTGTGTGCAGCATGCATAAAGTTGATAGAGGTTCAATCAAATAAAACATTGAAAATTAAGAAATGGAAAATGTCAAAATCCGATCATGAAAGGGTCATTGAAGATGGCATTCCATTGGAATTTTTTTGATTGAACTTCCCAACAATTTCTTCTCTTTGGATTCATGTTTTATAACTTCCAGAACTCAACTAAAAATTGAACTTCCTTGTTACGTTATTTGTGCAAGTGTTTTCACATTCACATTGTTTTGGTACATGGACACCAGTATCAACTAAAAGTAGCTTTTCTATGTGCATTGATGAAAAATGTTGCATGTACTGGATATATATTTTCTATAATGAAATTAATTGAAAGTATATTTTCTATGTGCACTGATGAAAAATGTTTCACGTACTGGATATATATGTTCTAGAATGAAATTAAATAAAAGTAGCTTCTCTATACATGAATTGACAAAAATGTTGCACGTATTGGACATATCCATGTTCTAGAATGAAATTAACTGAAAGTACCTTTTCTATGTGCATTGATGAAAAAATTTGCATGTATTGGATATATATATGTTCTAGAATGCAATTAACTGAAATTAGCTTTACTATGTGCATTGATGAAAAATGTTTCATGTACTGGATATATATGTTCTAGAATGCAATTAACTGAAAGTAGATTTTTGTTAGGTCCCTATATTACTAGTTTAGTCCCTTATTGTTATTAGTGTAGCCCCCTTATTTTTATTTTTGTACCCCTATAACCCCAATGTTGTTATTATTGTTCCCTTACATTATTATTGTTAGGTCGACTAGGATTATATTGTGGCCCCATGGACTCCTATATATAGAAGGAGGTTTTGGTCATTTGTATCATCCAAGAATTGTTCATTTATGTAATGTATTGGAGGTTGGCCCCTCGAAGTGGCTTATTTCTAAGGCGTTGATCTCTCTTTTCTTCTATTTTTGGAGTTGGTTTCATAAAATTTCGTATCAGAGCTTTGGATTCTAGGGTTTTACTCCTCCAAAAATGTCATCGTGGAATTTTCACTATAAACAATTTTCTACGAAGGTTGAGAAGCTAAAATTTCTACAAAGCGAACCTGAAATTATGAGGAACCTCCTGTATAAATTCCAAATCTTGGTTCACAATATTTTCAGATATATGATTTGTGGAATTTATGGCTTTTTGCAGGCTCCTGAATTTAACATAAACATGTCATCATGGTATTTTTTTATATGAGGTTTCAACAGTTGAAATTTCTACAGAGTGAAGCTGAAATCCTAAGGAACGTCATGGAAATTTTAGAGCTTGAATCACAATGTTTTCGGAGATACGATCGGTGGAAGTTAGGGTTGTTTCATGATCCCCAATTTCATCTCAAAGAGGTGACCATGGGAAAATCATCATAACTCGCTCTCTGAGCGTCAGATTGGAATTCTGTAAAAGGTGACCGCAAGTACGCAGAATTTAGTTTCCTGTATATCAATTTCAGAGACAAAGGAGGAAACAATGACATGTGACATGTTGTACAAGTTCGATCTACTAAACCAGACCATAATTAGGGCATTGTGGGAGATTGGGCATAACTTTGTCTTGAAAATTCCAAATCAGGTTAGACCTATAACATTTGAAAGAAGCTTCATAGGGATACTACAGGGCCAAATTTCATATATTGAAGATCTGAAATCACATAGATAATTCAGTTTCAATATCTAGCTCCTCGAAAGAAAGAAAAAGTTGTGTATTTTTTTTTTGAATTGCATAAGCCTTGTGTGAAAAAACAGTTTGAATTGATTCCAATGGCATATTTTAGAATAGATATCAGTATTGGGTTCTAAAAATGCCTTCTAAAAATAATTCAACACCCATTAAGCCTTCCAAAGGTTCTACTATGACTCATGAAGACTAAGAATGGCAACATGAAATATCAAAATTACAAGAGAAAGTGCACCAAATTTCGCTCTCGCAAAGAGCAACAAAAAATGAAATGGAAGTTTCGAAGAAAGGTGTGGAAGCTAATATGGATGGTTTGAAGAAAGGCATGGAAGCTAAGAAGGATGGAATGGAATATGGCATGGAAGCTAAGATGGATGGAATGGAATATGGCATGGAAGCTAAGATGGATTACATGGAAGCTAAGATCGATGAAAAAATGAAAGACAACATGGAAACCCTAAAGAATGATCTAAAAGAAGACATGGAAGGTTTGACAAAGTTGATACAAGAAATGTTTCCTAATGGCGAAAAGATAGTAGAGGAAACTCATGATGAGAAAAAAATAAATGTTAATCACGATTTCAGAAACTCTAACGTTGGATGGAAGAACCACCATATTCCAAAGATGGATATGAGGAATTTTGATGGAAAGGATCTCATAACATGAATACTATAGATGGAGAAATATTTTTATCTCAATAATTTTCAAAACACACAAAAGGTACACATTGCAACTTTACATTTAGAACAAAATACATTTGTTTGGTATCGATGGTTTTTGTCCCGTAAAAAAATTGTCAGTAGGTCAATTTTAATGGAGGAAATGATAGCACAGTATGAGGATACAAAAAGCAACACCTTTTTTAGCCAATTGATAAATATCAAACAAAAGGGTTCAGTGGGGGAGCACATTGAGGACTTCCAAAAATTGAATACAAGGGTAATTGATATTACAGAGGAACACAAGATTGATGTCTTCATAGGGAATTTAAAGGATAACATACAACATGAAGTTCATTTTTGGGAACCTAATTCATTGGAAGTTGCATTCAAGTTGGCAAGAAAAATTGAATGTAAACTATGGCGACAAGGAAGCCTACGACACACATATATAAATATGGAAGTGTTTCTACTCCTAGACTTCCACATCCTACAATGTTGAAACCACAACAATTGGAAGAAAAAAGAGAAAAAGGGATTTGCTACGGTTGTGATATAAAATACACTAGAGGTCATAAGTGTGCTCAGAAGAAATTATTTTACATAGATTGTGGAGAGGAAGAAGAAAATCAACAAGAATCTTGAAAATAAGAGGATATACACCAGGAACCAACCCTAGAAGAGGAAGAAATGAGTTTGACCATATCGTGTAATGCATTGGCAAGAATTACCACTCTTCAAACTCTCAAGATAGAAGGGCATATCAAGAAAAAAAGGTAATAGTGTTGATTGATTCAGGTAGTACCCATAATTTTATTCATTGTAAGGTAGCCAAGGAATTGAATTGTTTCCTATACCTAGCACCAGAATTTCAAGTGATGGTTGGAAATGGAGGAAATATAAATTTCTCTAGAAAATTCCATAATATCAAGCTAACCATGGGGGAATATGTATTGAATATTCCAATTCTTTCAATTCCAATGGGAGGTGTTGATGTTGTACTAGGAGTACAATGGTTACAATCTTTGGGGATGATAACTTTTAATTTTCAAGAAATTTTCTTGAATTTTTTTTCAGAAGGAAAGGAAGTCGAATACGGGTATCGTAGGGAAGCCGTGAAAGATAATAAGCTCCAATGTCATGACAGAGCTTCTGAAGAATGAACAAAAAGGCGTAATTGCACAATTATGCTCACTAAAAGTTCCAACATCAAAATCATCTATTTCTGCATATCTCCAAAAATTCTTCAACAATCATTCCAAGGTGTTTGAAACTCCAAAAGGACTCCCACCTATTCCTGATCATGATCATGCTATTCATTTGATTCCAGGTAGTGCTCCTCCAAACATCAGGCCCTATAGATATCCTTATGTCGAAAAGAGTGAAATTGAACGTATAATTGCAAAAATGTTAGAGGTTGTTATAATTCAACCTAGTCAAAGTTCTTTCTATGCTCCAGTAGTATTGGTTCACAAAAAGGATGGATCATGGTGCATGTGTCCGAATTATAGGGAGCTCAATAAGCTCACTATTAAAGATAAATTTCCCATTCATGTGATTGATGAATTATTAGATGAATTACATGGATCAATTTATTTTACCAAGTTGGATCTTTGTTCACGATATCATCAAATTAGAATGAAGACATAAGATATTATGAAAATAGCATTTCGAACTCATGGAGGTGATTATGAATTTTTGGTCATGCCTTTTGGCCTTACCAATGCACCTTCTACATTTCAAGGGTTGATGAATTCCATTTTCAAACCCTTCCTTAGAAAATTTGTGCTAGTATTTTTTGATGATATACTAATCCAAAATAGGTCTTGGAAGGGTCATGTTCAAGATGTTGACAGGGTGCTCAAACTATTGTAGGAGAAATAATTATATGAAAAAACATCAAAATGTTTCTTTCGAGTACAATAGGTGGAATATCTAGGTCATATTGTATCTCACAAGGGTGTTAAGGTAGTGCCTAAAAAAATTAAAGCCATTAAGGAATGGAAAGTCCCCACAACCATAAAGAAGTTGCAAGGATTTCCCAGGTTAATAGCATATTACCGCAAGTTTGTTAAGAATTATGGGAGAATAGCAACACCTCTAACAAACATTATTCAAGAAAGATGCATTTTCATGGACTCTTGAAGCAACTAAGGACTTTAAACATCTTAAAGAGGCAATGTGCCTAGCACCGGTCTTAGCTATGACAGACTTCACGAAAACCTTTATTGTGGAATGTGATGCCTCAGGAAATGGAATTGGTGTTGCTTTAATGCAAGAAGGAAGACCCATTACTTTTGAAATTCATCCGATCAAATGAAAGTATTAAAAGAAAGCTATTTATCAGAAGGACATGTTAGCAATACTACATGCACTAAATAAATGGCAACCTTACCTAATGGGAAGACACTTCAAGGTAAAAAATGGTCATGATAGTCTTAAACACTTTTTGGAACAAAGAATATCTTTAGAAGAGAAGAAAAAATGGGTCACAAAGATTTTGGGTTATGACTAAAATAAGATACAAAAAAGGGAAGCTAAATGTTGTTGTAGATGCACTCTCAAGAAAGAATGAAGAGGTGGAAGTATTGCTTTGTGTCATTTCTATTATCCACCCAGATTGGATAACTGAAGCAAGGGATGAATAGAAGAAGGACGGCGAAGTGTGGACACATTAAAAAATTGCAGCAAGATCCTAGTACATCTCATACATTTAGTTAGAAAAATTATTCCTTATGGTATAATGATCATTTATATCTTTGTAATAATTCCCAAATCAAACAAAAGATTCTTTGGAATTGCACAGTTCTCCTTTAGGAGGATACTCTCGATTTTTAAAAACTTACCACAGGGTGAGGAAATAATTTTTTGGGATGGCCTTAAATCTAATATTCAAAATTTTGTGGTGGAATTTTTAGTTTTCCAACAAAATAAAGTTGAGACAATTGAGACCCCAGGTTTTCTACAACCTTTATCCATTCCAAGTCAATGATGGGAGGAGATTTCAAATGAAACAACAGGCAGATCAACATCGCAGTGAGAGAAGTTTTGATGTAGGAGACTAGGTATTTTTACGGCTACAACCATATAAACAAATGTCCCTCAAGCAAGCTAAGAAGGATAATAAATTATCGTTGTATGCAATACGTGTCTCATGTAAAAGTTGCAAAGATTAGCATTATGACACAAATTGGAGTTTTGCCTCACCAGTGTATCTGCATTTTTCTGGCAGCCTATGCTTAAAGAAGGTTATAGGTGAAAATATTCCAGTTAAAACAATATTTCCAGAACTTAATGAGGAAAGAAAAATCATATTGGAACTTGAAGCAGTCACAGAAACAAGAACTCGACAGCTATGAAATTGATCAATTTCAAAGTATCTCATCAAGTGGAAGAACTTACCCACTAAAGATTCTACATGGGAGGATGATAAATTTATACAGAAGCACCCAGAGCTACTGAAGCAGTGAGGAAAAAACTTTTTTGAAGGAGAGGGACATTTTAGGTCCCTATATTACTAGTATAGTACCTTAGTGTTATTAGTGCAACCCCCTTATTGTTATTGTTGTACCCCTATAATCGCAATATTTTTATTATTGTGCCCTTAAATTATTATTGTTAGGTGGCCTAGGATTATATTGTGGCTCCATGGACTCCTATATATAGAAGGAGGTTTCAGTCATTTGTATCATCCAAGAATTGTTCATTTATGTAATGTATTGGAGGTTGCCCCCTAGAAATGGATTATTTCTAAGGCATTGATCTCTCTTTTCTTCTATTTTTGGAGTTGGTTTCATAAAAATTTTATATTTGCATTGATGAAAATTTTTGCAAGTATTAGATATATATGTTCTAGAATGAAATTAACTCAAAGTAGATTTTCTATGTGCATTGATGAAAAATATTGCACATATTGGATATATATCTATCTATCTATATATATATATATATATATTAGAAAGAAGTTAATTGAAAGTAGCTTTACTATTTGCATTGATGAAAAATGTTGCAAGTACTGGATAATATATATGTTCTAGAATGAAATCAACTGAAAGTAGCTTTTCTATGTGCATTCATGAAAAATGTTGCATGCACTCGATATATATGTTCTAGAATGTAGTTAACTGAAAGTAGTTTTTCTATGTGCATTGATGAAAATTGTTGCACGTACTAGATGTATATGTTATAGAATGAAATTAACTGAAAGTAGCTTTTATATACATGCACTGATGAAAAATGTTGCACGTACTGGATATATCATATGTCATCATAGATGTAATTATGCAATTTTGCGTACTGTTATATATCCAACAGAAGACCTAGAATCTTATGATTGTTTATATATATATATATATATATATATATATATATATATATATATATATATATATATATATATATGTCGATATGTATTGTACTTCAATCGTTTTAACAAATAAACATGTACTTAAATCATTTGTACAAGTACATATATATTCATGTGAGATTTTTTCTGTTTGGAAAACGACAACTTGAATTTTGAAAACAAGACATGATATCATAATCACATGCCAAATGTAGTTCAACCATCCAAAACTTGAGTTTTAAAAACAAAACAAATTATATCACAACATTACTTCAGATGGCAAATGTAGTTCAACTATCCAATAAAAACAAAACATTGTATGATGCGAAATGTAGTTCAACTATCCAATAAAAAAAAAACATATATCGTGCAATCACATTCCAAATGTAGTTCAACAATCCAAAAATTGAGTTTTAAAAACAAAAAAAATTATAACACAACATTACTTGACATGCCAAATTTAGTTCAACCATCCAAAACTTAAGTTTTAAAAACAAAACAAATTATAACACAACATTATTTCACATGCCAAATGTAGTTGAACCATCAAAAAATTGAGTTTTAAAAACAAAACATTATAGATCACAACATTACTTCACGTGCCAAATGTAGTTCACATAAAATATGTCCAAAATTTGTAGATCTCAAAGGTATCAAGTAACAAGTATCAAGTTATATATGACTGCATCTAGATTAGACTATATATAAAAAAGTAATTTTAAGACTAAATCTATTTAAAATATAATTTTGCATGTGCATGAGCATCATCCATCAAATACAAATGGATGTAGTGTGTCTCCCAGCAAAGTAATGATCCTCAAGCTATCCTGCGAAGTATGGGGAACCTGTACACAATGTGTACAAACATTAAAATTTAATGTTTTAAAATTGAGTGAGAATATATAGAACTTCATGTAAATAAAGAAAAATGTAAAAAGAAATCATGCAATACCTCATGAGGTTCCCTCTCCATTTGTTGATTGTGTACTAAAAATTTCCCCAATAGAACATCTTCAACAATAAACTGTACAATATACATGTAAAGTTATATATATATATCTTAAAAAATTTCAAACGAAAATGCATATATAAACTTATTTTCAATAATACTAATAAAAAGGTTAGACAACTTGTTCAAATGGTTGAAATGGTGTGGATGTTCCTATCTCCATCATACACTCCATTGCTAGAGTCCGTGGATAAAAGAAATCCTTTATAGGAACCTAAAATTCAAAAAATTTAAAATAACTCAAGATCTCTAGATCTCAATTTATGATAAAACTTTTAAACTTCAATTTATAAATTATAACTTAAAAACATATATATTTAAGTGAAAAATTGAATACTTGTGCTAGTGGATTTGGCACGTCTCCTAAGAGTGGCTTGGAAAGAAAATCTCCAAAAACCTAAAATTTAGAAAATTTAAAATAACTTAAGATCTAGATATATCTCATTTTTTAATGAAACTTTTTGAGGTGGAATATATAACTTGAAAACATATTTAAAAGTGAAAAATTGTGCACACTTGTGATGGTGGATTTGGCATATCTCCCAAGGAAGAAGAAGGTACCTCCATGAAAAAAACATCAGATCGAATCAGAATCTGCTAAAACATTTTATTATATATATACATGTACATGTGTGCACAATTATTTATTTTAAAATATCTCATCATGTTTTGATATATATAATAATAGATAAAAAATAATTGTACATCATCATGTGTTCACATAAAAAACACTAACATTTTCCAACATATCTTGATGGTGAGAACCCTCTTGATTGTATGATTGATGGTGATTCCCATCTTGATTGTTTGAACCGAAGGCTACGACCTTGATATTAACATTCTCTTCATTCAAGCATGAGAACTGCAAATGGTCTTAAAATATAGTGATACATTTTTGTTAGATTAATGTATAACATTTAAATATATGTATATATGTATTTATTAAAAATTTTACATGTGTTAAAATAATCACCCTAACCATTAACAGATACTATTCCCATGCGCTCTTACTCATGAACAATTAGGTCCTGCCAACCATTGTGACAATTATTTTCATATGTTTCGAGATTCTCAAAACTCATGTTGTCAATATCTTTATTTGTATAATACACAAAATTAGAGCGTGCATTCTCACGTGCTCTTTGTCGATTCAAGCAAACATCAACTCCACCCAATCCACTGTGAACATTGAAAATGATGGTATCCCTTGCTTCTCGACTAATTTGAGAAGTGGCATCCATTTTTGACCGCACAGTTTCGACATGAAGAGGTCGACTAACAAATGGTGGCTAAGGGCGAGGCAACTCAACACCATGCCTAGCACCCCTACGGTCACACAATCGACCTTTTTCCAAGACCAAAAAATTCATAAGGAAGGTAATTGTGATTTAGTTTCATTTGTAAAAATGATTCTGCATAAAATTATTTAGCAGAATAAAGCAGAACTTCATCATTCCATGGGAGTCTTCCATAGGTCACAAAGTGTCTATCATACAAATGGCGAGCTATATGAGGGTGCCTGGAATATTGCACGTTCAGCATCTTTCTCTTTAGCCCTTCTTTGAAATTAATCATAGACTTGGCCATTTATGTTGTAACTCTTTTTTTAACAACCTCCCATCTCTCGGGACCCATCACTATTTCCTTTCTTTTTCTCATCACTTCTACAAAAGTATCAGTGGTTGGCCCAAGATTTAGGTACACATCTACTAGTACGCTTAAAGAGTGTGTAACTATTTCCAAGCTTTGTCAACTCTCAGCAGGAAGAGACAAATCCACGAGATCTCTCTTCAATTTTTCATGGAGATGTTGACACATTTGCAAGGTGCATTGCTGCATGTTTGTCTTCCAAGGTATATTGGAAATGTGAGATGGATAATTCATGGTTGATGTAAAACCTTCTTCTTGAATGACGCGTTCTACCCTACGTCATTTTTAGCAACATTTGGAGCAACATTTTTAGCCTCCGCATAAATATGTAAAATTTTATATATTAAAAAAACACTTTTAAGCAAATTTGTATAAATTGAATGAAAATAATATTCAAATTGATGGCCACCTTGATATGGTTGGCTATCATCTTGCCCACCCTGAGACTTTTGAGAACTAGAATGACCCTGTTGAGAATCGGAATGACCACCGACTGGTTAAGAACCAACACGACCATCTGTTGATTGACCTCTCGGGGAATAAATATCACCACCTTCACGTAATTCATCAGCACTTATTGATGGCCCTCTAAGGGAATGTGTACCACCACCAACTTGATGATACGAGAGGGAATATTCATAAAAAAATATGAATTTATAATCAATTCAAAAATGCATTCATACATATAAATACATGTACATATTCATTGATTAAATTGCGTGAATCATACCATGATTGCGTGAACCATGGTCATGTTCCATTGATGGAGTAGACACCCTTGTTCTCCTACCTCCTAAAAAATAAAAAATGAAACTTATTAACAACTAATTTGACTCACAAAATAGATAAAAAATCAATTCGATATGTACACACATGTATGTATATGTATTGAGATTTAAGATTATATTTAAATACCATGAACATCCCTCGATCCATCATCCCCCTCTCTCATAGAGGTATGGTATTTTGTTGATCTTCGTTGTTCATCCTTCATGATCTATATATCTATAGTGGACATTTACAATTATTTTTTAAAATTACTATTTAAAATAAATTCAAATAAATTTCAAAAAATTAATGTAATTTAGTGTATAAAAATTATGTAAAACACAAATTTCAAAGCACTAATTGATGTGTGAAACTCAATTTAAGAATTTTTTTTTATAAAAATGTTAAGTTCACCAAATTGCACTTTACGTGGTGGGAGCACCCTTGGTATATAATTGAAAACATGGTGGGAGCACATTTGGTATAAATTTTCAAAAAACACATGGTCATTAAAAAAGAAGCGTGAAACTCCATTTAAAAGAAAAATTGTTGAAGCCCTCACCACTTGTTGCAAATGTGAAGTTCAGAAAGTTGCAGTTTATATGGTGTGGTGGGAGCACACCTGGTATATAATTGAAAAAAACACATGGTCATTAAAAAATACACATTTGTAAGTACAAAAAACACACATATCCAAGATATTTTACAATGTCCATCAATAAATTTTGAAGGAGAGTGTTTCAAAGCTAATTCATCTTTAAGAGATGAATCTTGAATTTTTGAAGAAGAGAATCTCAAAACTAATTCATCTTCGAGAGATGAATCTTGCATTGGCATTTCCTTGTATAATTCTAATTCATCTATTAATTCATCTTTGATAGATGAATCTTGAGTTAGCATTTCGCCACGCAATATATCAACAGACATCTTATTAACATTTGTACAATGTCTTTTACTAAAAAATTGAAATTGGCTAACAATATTGTTTATTTTTCCATGCAGTTCTTTTAGCCTCGCCTTCTTAACTTGGTCCACACATTTTGTATGGTTGCACACAAGTTCAGAATTGCTGAAAAGTAAAATTCCATTTCATCCATACTCCCTAGCTATTCCCAAGCTTTCTATCAATGCAATATAATATGCCTCGTTATTTGTTGTTTTTCTCGGTATATTCATTTTACTTTGGACAACCTTGATATTCGTAGTATTGGAAAGCACATATGTAATCACTGCTTTCCCTCGATTGGGATAGAAATAAACATCTATGCATAATGCCAATTTTTCAACCCTATTTAATGGGTTTTTTATCCAAGAAAAAATCTAATTCAATAAAATATATTAAATTAGCATTTATTGCAAATGCATGGGAGAAATGACACATGTGCCTGAGATAATGACATGTGCATGGTTTATCTTAAAGTTTGAATTAAATTTTATGGTAGAATTCACATCTAGAAATGAGATGTGTTAAATATTGCATTGCCTAGAGTTTAAGGGATATTTATGACACATATACATGGTTCATGCATGGTTTGCCTAAAAGTTTGCCTTGAAATTTATAACGGAAATCACATCTAGAAATGACATGCCTTAATAAGGGATGAGATCTACAGGCTACCTGGCCCTTTACATGTCTTAAGAAAGGGTGAGATCTAGAGGCTACATGGCCCTTTATAAAATCCTTTAGAACTTTTAGAAGTTAAGACTCAACAAACAAGCTAAAATCCTATGGAAGTTCAATAACTTTAGGTTCAGTTTTTAGGCCTTTAATTTTGCCTTGAATTAATGGTGGAAAGCCTTGAGTTTTGGGAATCCTATCCTATGGAAGTTAAACTACTTTAGGTTCAGTTTTTAGGCCTTAAATTTTTCCTTGAATTAAAGGGAGGAAGCATTGAGTTTGGGGGATCCTATCCTATGGAAGTTCAAATACTTTCGGTTCAATTTTTAGGCCTTAAAGTTTGTCTTGAATTAATGGGAGAGAGCCTTGAGAAATGACACATGATTTAAATTTAATGGGAGAAAGCCTTGAGAAATGACACATTATTTAAAGTTTTCCTAAGATTTTATGGGAGAAATGACACATGTACATGGTTTGCCTTAAAGTGGTAGTGGTTTATGGATATTAAAATGAAGAACTTCTATTTAGATCTATTCCAGAGATTGAATGTAGGGGCATTTACTGGATATGTCATCTTTCAGAGAAGATGAGATCCAGAGGCTACCTAGCCCTTTACAGACTCTACCTTTAGAAATTGTAGAAGTTAACACTCAACAGATAGCCTAAAATCCCATGGAAGTTCAAACAAACTAAAATCCTATCGAATTTTAGCCACTTTAGGTTCAATTTTTAGGCCTTAAAGTTTTCCTTGAATTAATGGGAGAAAGCCTTGAGTTTGGGGGATCCTATCCTATGGAAGTTCATCTACTTGAGGTTCAGTTTTTAGCCCTTAAAGTTTGCATTGAATTAATTGGAGGAAGCCTTGAGAAATGACACATGCTTTAAAGTTAATGGGAGAAAGTCAATGACACATTCTTTACAAACTTTTCCTAAGAGTTTATGGGAGAAATGACACATATATGGGAGAAATGACACATGTACTTAGTTTTACTTAAAGTGGTTGTGGTTTATGTATATTAAAATGAAGAAATTCTATTTAGATCTGTTCCAGAGCCTGACTATAGGGGCATTTATTAGATATGTCACCTTTCAGAAAATATGAGATCCAAAGGCTACCTGGCCCTTTACAAACCATGCCTTTAGAACTTGTAGAAGTTAACACTCAACAGACAGACTAAAATACTATGAAAGCTCAAAATCCTATGGAAGTTCAACCACTTTATGTTTTTAGGCCATAAAGTGTGCCTTGAATTTATGGGAAAATGAATTTATCTTATGGGAAAAATGGCATGTCCATGGTTTTCCTCAAGTTAAAGGGAGAAATCATATCTAGAAATGACATGCATTAAATTTTTCCTTGCCTAGAGTTTAAGATAGAAATGAAATGTATATATTTCTCCTTAAAGTTTGCATTATATTATATGGGAGAAATGACATTGTCTTATAGTTTTTGGGAGAAATAACATAGAAATGACAAAGAAATGACATAGAAATGAAATATGTCAAATGTCACACCTTTATGAGTTTGTGGGAGAAATGACATGTACAGGGTTTGCCTTATAATTTAGTTTGCCTTAGAATTCAGTTTTCCTAGGAATTTAGTTTTCTTATGGGAGAAATCACATCTAGAAACCTTTATTTTGACATCTATAAATAGGCTAAGAACATTAAGAAAAAAAAATCAACTTACAAATTAGTTATGTCCTTAACAAGAAGTATGATTTAGCAGTTATCAAATTGTTTAATAATTTATAATAATGTAATTTTTGGCTTGTAACATCATTCATCCTTGATATGTACAATTATTTTACAACTTCAAAATCAACCTAACTTATCATCATATCACTGTAGCCATGTTAATCTAGATTATTTATATCAATTACATCATCAAACACTCCAATTTTAATACTTTACAAGAATAAAGAACATGGAGGGTGTAAATTTAGGTACATTAATAAAATACAGCCATGTCAATCTAGATTATTAAGATCCATTACATCATAAAACACTCCACTCTTAACATTTTACATTTTACTCCACTTGAGTTTCGGGGATACTATCTTATGGAAGTTCAACTACTTTAAGTTTTTAGGCCTTAAAGTTTGCCTTGAATTAATGGGAGAAAGCCTTGAGAAATGACACATGATTTAAAGTTAATGGGAAAAAGCCAATGAAACATGCTTTGAATTTTTCCTTAAAATTTTACGGGAGAAATGACACATGTACACAATCTGCTTTAAAGTGGTTGTGGTTAATGGATATTAAAATGAAGAACTTCTATTTAGACTTGTTCCAGATATTGACTGTAGGAGAATTTACTGGATATATCACCTTTCATAAAAGATGAGATCCAAAGGCTACTTGGCCTTTTTCAGACTCTGCCTTTAGAACTTATAGAAGTTAACACTCAACAGACAGTCTAAAATCCTGTGGAAGTTCAGCCACTTTAGGTTCATTTTTTAGGCCTTAAATTTTTCCTTTTATTAATGGGAGAAAGCCTTGAGTTTTTGGGAGAAATGGCATGTGCATGGTTTTCCTTAAAGTTTTCCTTAAAGATTATGGGAGAAATTATATCTAGAACTGACATGTACATGGTTTTAAAATTTATTTTATGCACTTACTAAAACAACTAGTGGTAGTTGTTGGGAAAAATACTGAGAGGGGGGGGGTGAATCAGTATTTAGGGCATACTAAAACTTTTTACTTTTTCATGGTCTAAAAACCCATACGTTACTTTGCTGAATCCAACTAGCATATACGCGCGGATATCCTTCATAAAACTCGCGTATACACATAGATCTAATTATGCCATTAATTCTTCACTTTTATCATTCCATCATTCATTCATTAGATGTTCAATAAATAGTAAACATGTGCAGTAAGAACAGAATAAACCATCACACATAAGCATCACACATGAACACCAGGATTTTAGGTGGAAACTCAAGTCGGGAGAAAACCACCGCTGCAGTTGCTCAGCCTTCAATATTTTATTATAGAGAAAACATATTACAACAAATGTGCTGGCGCAGCCTTCTACCAGCACGCAGGCACCCACCTGCGCTCGTTTACTAGCCTCTCCTGGAAGGGAGCTACGACCCCCTGATCTCGTTTACCAGCCTCTCCTAGAAGGGAGCTACAACCCCTTGATTGAGAGCAACAACCCTCAGCACCTCTATGGACCACGTTTCATCAATTTTCACACTGGATCCAAACAAATTCAATAGAGCACAACTTGCAAGCCTCGTTTCATCATATTTTTAGACTGGATCCACTCCACACATTTAAGCTCAATCATACAACCAAACTGATACAGAGAACTCAGAACTGTAGATAGCAGTAACACAGCAGAACAGATCAGACATTTTATACTTCAGACTTCAGCAAACCCTAGCTTTTCATACGCGCTTTCCTTTCACTGATACCGTGTATACATGCGCTTCCGTTCACATCAACCAGCGTATACATCTGTTTATACTTCAGGGCAGATACACGCTTTCTCTTTACCAAACCCGCGTATATACGCGCTTCCACTGTTCCGAACTAGCATATACATCTTCAGTCATTATAGAGAAGCATACTTCTTCAGATCAGATATTCAGTTCAGATTTAACCCTTTTACTTCAGACATATGTTCACCTCATCTTAGATCTAAGCATTCCATAAATAGATCTAGCAGATACAAATACATTCCAGATCTAGATTTCCTTCTTCATCATTTCTTCATTGGTGCATCATACATTCAGATCTTTCATTCAACTGTAACCCTTTTCATTCAGATATACTTCAGAGAGAAGTATTCATTCAAGCTCAGACATCTTGCACCCACACTCATGATTTGCACAATGAATTTCTTCTCTTTATATAGGTTTACCCTTTTTCAATACCATGAGCCAAAACCACATTAATTCCAATGGTATTCCTGGACGGGGTCACATAGACGAATCATTACTCAATACAATGGGTCAATACCATGGTGGTTATCCCTGGTTTTGTACTTTATGAGCGCTTTTTCCCATACGCAACTTGTCACGTTATTTCCCGCGTGCATACGCGACTTCTCCTAGACAATTCTGCATATGCCTTGAGACATATTCATTTCATCATAGATCTAGCACATACTAAATTCCTTTCTTCATTACCTTCTGTACTCACTGTAGATACATCAGATTTACATCATTTAACAAGATCATCAAGACATATTCCATCAAGCACAACTTCATCAAGTAGGTTGCCATCATCTTCATCAAGTGGGTTGTCATTCAAGGACAACACTCTATCAAGTGGGTTGTCATCAAGGACAACAACAAACATCATATCACATCAGATTTACATCATTTACGAAGTCCATCAAGTCAAGAATAACTTCATTAGGTGGATTGCCATTAAGGAAAACACATGCCAACAATATCATGTCTTCATCTTCATTAAGTGGGTCGCCATCAAGGACAACACTCTGCATCATATTGCCAACAATCTCCCCATTTGGACTTGATGGCAACCATGATGGTGTTTGGTTACCACAACAGATAGGTACATTAAGAATACAATGACACCATGTCACTCTCCACATTTTTGACACCATTCTTTCTCTTCATTCAAACACCATGTCACTCTCCCCCTTTTACATCAAGGGCAAAGGGCGGATCAAAAACCAACACACTCTCCCCCTGAGTTCATGCTGAATCTTCAAACATATTTTTCAAATGAAGTACATGACTCTATGAACTTCCTATCGCAAAAGACTCATACTTACATCAAAGATCCAACCAAGTGGATTTACATATGAGACCCAAATACCCACCAAGTGGGTTTACACATCTCAACTCAACTACCCAACCAAGTGGGTTTAGAAATTTGACTCTGCTACCCAACCAAGTGGGTTTACAAATTTTGAAAAGTCCTTACATGACTGAATATTACAAATTTACATCATGGGTCTCAACATGACCTTTTCATCAAACTACAAATATAATTTTACATGACCAATACCAGAAAGACCTCAAGAAAGAGATCATTTTTTAGAAACAACATAATGCCAACAATGCATTATACTCAGCAAGGCTAATGCTCCCCCTGAATCTGCGCATCCAAGCATCCTTTCCATATGACCAAGGCTCCCCCTTAGTTTATGCATCCTGAACACTTTCAACCAATCATCAAGGCATCTTTATCAAAACATCAGAGATTGAAGCAGTATTATAAGAACTGGAACACCACAAAAGATACCAGAGATACTAAACAACACTGTAGCTATGCTGAAGAAAGATGTCCCCAAACAGAAATTTGTCAGCAATCAGACATACGCGGTTTTACGTGCATGAACTCGTGTATATACGCGACTGTGTTTCAGGAAATCCGCGTATCCAATACCATCTTCTATATTTTAACCAGATCTGATCCTCTATGAGGCAAAGACTGTGTTCAGCTTCTTTATGAGATATTTGAATGCTTCCCTGGAATACAGATAGATAGAACAATGTAGTTGTTTCTTCAAGCGTCATCCAACGGTTGTAGCATAAGCACATTAGAAACCAAGCCTTAAGATTCTTTGCAGCATCAATACATTCTTTCCAAGAGAAATTATCATACCAGAACAACATCTTCAAATATGTGTCAAGCAATCATCCATGTGGTCCAATATCACCATGATCTTTAAGATTTTAACATGATGTAATAAATGTAGGGAAAAAGGTCTCAACCAAACTCTGCATGATCTATTCTTATCTCTGAATCATAAGACTTCCAATTCATCCATGTGTGAGCACAAAAGATACTTTTCAGCAAACAGGGCTCAAAATCTCATCATAATAAACAATGTACCAAGTCATCATCATTTAAGCATGATTATCACAATAACCAAAGAATAACCTGTCATAGCGCCAACAATGCAATCATTAGTATTCAGCCTGCTGCTCCCCCTGAACCAGTGCTCCTCCTTAACTTGTGCAACCTGAAAACCTTCATCAGCAAGTCATCAACAACAATCTCTGTATGATCTATCCTTATCTTTGAATTATAAGACTTTCATCTTAGCAACGAATACTCTTCATCAAAAAGCAAAGAGGACTCATCCATAATCTTCAACATAAGAAACCAAGTATCATATCATCATTATTTAGAACTAAGAAACTAAGCTGATACTGAGTCAATAATACAGTTATTAACAGTCAGACTAATGCTCCCTTTGAACCTCTTCTCCTGATCTTCAGTTGTCATCCCAATTCTCTTATCATAAGTGGATACATGACTGTGTCTGCTGGAACTCGTGTGTATACGCGACTTTTGTTCATAGAACCCGCGTATGGAAAGTGAAGCACAAATTTTTTTCATATTCCTTCATCTCCCCCTGAACTTGTACCTCCTGTACCTGTCTTTTCCACATCAGATGCGCTGTCAGAAATAAACATAACCAGAGTAATCAAATCAACCATGAGAGTCATCATACATTGCTCCCCCTGTGACGATACATTACTAAATATCATAATGTATCCCACATCATTCCTGTAGTCAATAAGAGAAATAAGCTTCAGAAGCGGATGACTGCAGTAGGGTCAGTATTCCCTACATTTCTGACTGGTCCTCCTTCTTTTTCCAAATTTTCTTGAACTTCCTAACTGTGTGTTGAAAATTGTCCACTTTCTCAGATCTGTTCAACCTGCATTCCTTTTCTACATGTCCATACTTGTTACAGGAATAACATCTCACGTGTCCAGAGAAATAAGCATAATAATCATAATGAGTATTTCTAATCTTCCTCCTTTTACAATCAGCTGCTTTATGTCCATACTTGTTACATGAAAAACAATATCCCTTGAAGAAACCAGAGTACCTTTCTATGTAAGATCTGTTAGTTTGTGGCTGAAATATTCTACTTCTGCAATTTGCTGCAACATGCCCATAACTATGACATTTAAAAAATTCAACATTCTTGAATGATATCCTTTGAGAATTCATGATCGTTGGTTGACCTTTTGTTTCTTTCAACTCTTTAGGTTTTGCTTTGATATCCTTTGACTCTTTAGCACTTCCTTGCGAACTAGATTCTCCTTTGACCGTTTCATGAAAACCCAGACCAAGTTTAATAGAAGGAGACCTTTGACTACTAAGAATATTGTCCAAAATCTTAGTACTATCTTGAAACCTCAAAAGTTTAACCTTTTCTTCTAATTTACCTTTGAGAATGTTTACCTCAACCTCCAAGGCTTGACATTGCTTCGTCATGCTTTCTTCTTTCCTTCTTCCATCTTCTACTTGATCATTTAGATTTAGAATCTCTTCTTTCAACCCATTTCCTTGTTCTTCAAAATTTTGTAAGATTTATTCATTCTTCTTCTTCGATGCTTCGAGATCTACTTCAAGTCTTGCATTCTTCTTATTTGATTTATCCAGATCTTCTTTGAGGGAGATGATTTCTGCTTCAAGTTCTTCATTCTTCTTATTTGATTTTTCCAGATCTGCTTCAAGTCCTTTACTTCGATTGGATACATCATCGAACATCCTTTTCAGTCTAAAGATCAAATCTTTGGAGGCAGATTCCTTCTCATTAAATATTCTTTGTTGATCTTTGATAACTTCTTCTAGGTCCATAGCATAATTTTCACTATCTTCACCATTGTTTGCACAAAGAAGATTATCACAAGAGCCCCAATCACTTCCTGATTCATCTTTTTCAATTTCTGCTATACCGGTTTTCTGAGACATCTCCTTGCTTCGAGTAGCCTTCTTCTTTTGCTTCTTTCCCATTGCGATGGATCTCCTTCAAGCGATCAAGCTTTTGCAGAAGAACCTGCTCTGATACCAATTGTTGAGAAAAATACTGAGAGGGGGGGGGGTGAATTAGTATTCAGGGCATACTAAAATTTTTTACTTTTTCATGGTCTAAAAACCCATACGCTACTTTGCTGAATCCAACTAGCGTATACGCACGGATATCCTTCATAAAACTCGCGTATACACAGAGATCTAATTATGCCATTAATTCTTCACTTTTATCATTCCATCATTCATTCATTAGATGTTCAATAAACAGTAAACATGTGCAGTAAGAACAAAATAAACCATCACACATAAGCATCACACATGAACACCAGGATTTTAGGTGGAAACCCAAGTCGGGAGAAAACCACCGCTGCAGTTGCTCAGCCTTCAATATTTTATTATAGAGAAAACATCTTACAAAAAATGTGCTGGCGCAGCCTTCTACCAGCACGCAGGCACCCACCTGCGCTCGTTTACCAGCCTCTCCTGGAAGGGAGCTACGAACCCCTGATATCGTTTACCAGCCTCTCCTGGAAGGGAGCTACAACCCCCTGACTGAGGGCAACAACCCTCAGCACCTCTATGGACCATGTTTCATCAATTTTCACACTGGATCCAAACAACTTCAATAGAGCACAACTTGTAGGCCTTGTTTCATCATATTTTCAGACTGGACCCACTCCACACATTTAAGCTCAATCATACAACCAAACTGATACAGACAACTCAGAACTGTAGACAACAGTAACATAGCAGAACATATCAGACATTTTATACTTCAGACTTTAGAAAACCTTAGATTTTCATACGCGCTTTCCTTTCACTGATATCGCATATACACGCGCTTCCATTCACATCAACCAGCGTATACATATGTTTATACTTCAGGCCAGATACATGCTTTCTCTTTACCAAACACGCGTATATACGTGCTTCCGCTGTTCCGAACTAGCGTATACATCTTCAGTCATTATAGAGTAGCATACTTCTTCAAATCAGATATTTAGTTTAGATTTAACCCTTTTACTTCA
>CM076575.1:863474929-863558117 GCA_034641835.2 Pinus albicaulis | reverse complement strand
GAAGCATTCGAATATCTAAGACAGAAGCTGGGAGTAGTCTCTGCCAGTCAGAAGAACAAATCTGCTTAAATTCAGAAGATTAAATTGGATACGCGGGTTTCCTGAAAGACAGTCGCGTATATACGCGAGTTCATACACAGAAAACCGCGTATGAGTGGTTGCTGACAATTTTTTCAGGGTCAGCATTTCTTCAGCACAAGCTGTGGTGCTGTTTGGTATCTCTGATGTGGTTTGGAGTCTCTGGTGGTATTTCAGCTCTTATATTTCTGTTTCATTCTCTATTGGGTGAAGATGCCTTGATGATTTGATGTTGAAAGTGTTCAGGATGCACAAGCAAAGGGGGAGCTTTGGTCATATGGAAAGGATGCATTGGATGCACAGCTTCAGGGGGAGCATTAGCCTTGCTGAGCATAATGCATTGTTGGCATTATGATGGTTCTGTAATATGATCTCTCTCTTGAGGTCTTTCTGGTATTGGTCATAAAAATTCATATTTGTAATTTGTTGAAAAGGTCATGTTGAGACCTATGATGTAAAATTGTAATTTTCAATCATGTAAGGACTTGTTCAAATTTGTAAACCCACTTTTTTGGGTAGTTGAGTCAAAATGTGTAAATCCACTTGGTTGGATCTTTGATGTAAGTATGAATCCTTGGTGATAGGAAAGGTCATAGAGTCATGTACTTCATTGAAAAATATGTTTGAAGACTCAGCTTGAACTCAGGGGGAGCATGGTAACTTCAGTGCACATCAGATCTACAACGCTCTTCTTTCTCATGATGGTTTTGATCCACCCTTTGCCCTTGATGTCAAAGGGGGAGAATGACATGGTGTTTGAATAGGGGGAGATTATCATGGTATCTATCTAATGTGGTGATCAAACACCATCGTGGTTGCCATCAAGTTCAAAGGGGGAGATTGTTGGCATGTGTTGTCCTTGATGGCAACTTAATTGATGAAATGAGATGATTGGAAATATGATGCAGAGTGTTGTCCTTGATGGCAACCTATCTGATGAAGTTGTACTTGATGAACTTGTTAATGATGTAAATCTGATGTATCTACAATCAGTACAGAAGTTGTAGAAGAAAGAATCTCCAGTATGTGCAAGAAGAATGTTAAACAAGGTATGTCACAAATCATACGCGGGTTTGTTTAGGGGAAGTCGCGTATGCACGCGGAAAAGATCGTGCCAAGTCGCGTATGCCTAATTGCGCTCTAAATTTATAAAACCAGGGGAATTTACCATGGTATTGACCCATTGTATTGAGCACTTGATTGTCTAATTGATCCCGCCCAAGAATACCATCGGAAGTGAAGTGGTTTTGGCTCATGGTATTGAGAAAGGCTAAATCTATTTAAGGAGAAGAATTTCATTGTGCAAGGGGTGTGCAAGATGTCTGGGTTTGAATGAATACTTCACTCTGAAGTTAATCTGTATGGATGAACTCTGTTCTTAATCGATAGATCTGAATCTTTGATGCACCTATGAATATGATCTCTAGATCTGGAAATGATGAATCTCTCGGATGATCTGAAAAGAGTTAATGAAGACCTGGCGCAAATATGTTGAAGAAGTTGAAGAAATCTGGGTAAGTTCATAGATTTGGTATGTTATGCAAAGTTTATCTTTTATAGATCTATACGCAGGTTCGTTTCATGGAAGGTGCGTGTATACGCGGATCTGTTTAAACAAAGGCGCGTATGGGCTATTAGGGTTTTTCTGAAAAGGTGCACAAATATATACGCGGGTTCGCTTCATTAAAAGCGCGTATATACGTGGGCTTGTTTAAAGAAAAGCGTGTATGGTATATGAACTGATGGTTGCTCAAAGTTGATTGAGTTTCTGCACATCTATTCTGAAGTCTGGGATATCTCTATTCAGGTTACAGTGGTTTCACTGTTCTGTTTGATGGAATGAAAAAGGATGTTTGTTGAAGAATTGTGTTGAAGCTGTTTGATCCAGTTTGAAAACTGATGAAACGTGGTCTGCAGTGGATTTGAGGGTTGAAGCCTTCAGTCTGAAAGTAGAATATTTCTGCCAGTAGAGGCTGGTGCTAACATCAGGGGGTAGTAGCTCCCTTCCAGGTGAGGCTGGTAAACGAGAGCAGGGGGGTTGTTGCTCCCTTCTAGGAGAGGCTGGTAAACGAGAGAAGGTTGTAGCCTTCTGCAGGTGGGTGCCTGCGTGCTGGTATGAGTCTGTGCCAGTACATGTTGTAATAAGTTTTCTTAATAGTAAAGATTGACTACTGAGACGATGGCAGCGGTGGTTTTCTGCTGAATTTGGTTTCCACCTAAAAATCCTGGTGTTCATGTGTGTTGCTTATGTGTGATGATTGTTCTGTTCTTTCTGCACCTGTTTAATGTTTTCTAAACATTTGATGAATGAGTAATGCAATGATCTAAGTCAAGAACTAAATGCATAATTAGATCACTGGATATACGCGAGTTTTGTAAAGGATATCCGCGTATATACACGAGTTGGCTTCAGGAAAGTAGCGTATGGGTTTTTAAGAAAGAAATATCAAAGTTTTATTGTCTGCACTAAATACTGATTCACCCCCCCCTCTCAATATTTTTCCCAACACCTTCATCCCAAACTCAGTTGTTAAAGACATTCTAACACAGGACCCATATGGTAAGAGAGGTAAGTGGATTGTTGTTATCCTTGAATATGATTTAGAGATAAAACCCACTAAACTCATCAAAGGCCAAGGTCTAGCTAGATTAATGGCTGAATCAAATTTTGAAGTTCTTGATATTAATATGATTGATGCTTTGGATGACCAAGAAGAATTCTCAACTCCTATAGTTGAACATCATTTTATGAATTCTCCTTGGTATGCTGATATTATTTATGTTTTGCTTAATTTAAATACACCTCCTAGTTTGACAAAAACAAAGGCAAGATTCTTAAAGTTAAAAGCTGTAAACTATTGCATTATAGATAGATGTCTTTATTGGAAAAATGCAAGTGGTATATTTCTTAAATTTTTGCCTGAGTTGGATGCAAATAAGGTTAAGCACGAATTCCATGAAGGAGAGTGTGGAGGTCATTTATACTGGAATACAACAACCAAAAAAATTTTGAGGGATGGTTTCTATTGGCCTACTCTTTTTTATGATGTGCATAAAATGATCATTTCTTGTCATAAATGTCAACTTTTTGAAGGAAAAAGAAAACTGCTACCCCTACCTCTGCATCCAATCACTGTTGAAGCCCCTTTTCAACAGTGGGGACTTGACTTCATAGGAGAAATCCATCCACCATCTTCGGCCCAGCATAGATGGATTCTCATTGCCATAGACTATTTCACTAAGTGGATAGAAGCCATTCCTTGTAGGCAGGCCAATGATTCAGTTATCATAAAATTTATGGAGACTAATATTCTCTTCAGATTTGGCTGTCCTACCAAGATTATCACTGATAATGCAGCAACATTTGGATCAAAGAAGATGGTTGAGTTATGTCATAGATATCATATAACATTGGGGCATTCCACGACTTATTACCCCTAGGGTAATGGCCTTGCAGAATCCTCAAATAAAATTTTAGTGAGCATAATCAAGAAACTGTTGGAGGACAACAAAAAGTCTTGGCACACAAAGCTGGTTCATGCACTTTGGGCTGACAGATTGACTTTGAAGAAATCTATTGGTATGTCACCTTTCCAGCTTGTGTATGGTACTGATGCAATTTTTCCAAACAGCCTTGGTGTACCAGTAACAAAGTTGATTCAAGAGTTACAAACTGAAGATAATGACATGATCAGAAGAATAAACCAGACCATTCATCTTCCGCAAACCAAAGAGGAGGTGTATAACAAAGCATTCCAGAAACATGACAACATTAAAAAGCTTTTTGACAAAAGAACAAAGGCCAACAATTTCAAGATTGGGGATAAAGTTTTAAAATGGGATTCAAGAAGGGAAGAAAAGGGCAAGCATGGAAAATTTGACAACTTATGGCTTGGCCCTTACTGTATTCATTCAACTACTGGTAACAATGCATTTTTCTTGCAGGAGTTGAATGGAGTAGAATTGTTTGGGGGTCCTGTCAATGGTAGGATGCTTAAGCATTACTTCTCTTGATCAATGCTATGTTTTGAAGCCTTTTTATATTTTTCATTATAAATATCTCATCCGCCATTGCATTCAAAGTTAGAAAAGTCAAAATTACAAAAACAATAGAAAAGAGAAAAGAGGACAGATTGTGAAAAACAAGAAAGGTATAGCCCCATACCAAAAAAGAGAAACAAATCTGAAAGTGTGCAAGCTCAAATGCCACTCCTGAATAACACACTTCTAGTTAGTAAAACTTTCTAAACTTGACTAATTAGCTTTAAATTTTCTGCTGATAGGATAGTAAATTCGATTTGCCAAAATGTTTAATCTTAGCTTATTAGTAGATAGTTTAGGATAGAAATTAAAGGTTCAAACAAGATCAAAATCTGAACCTAAGGTTTCAAAAAGAAAATGACTCAAATCTGCTTCAAATTCTGAGTCAAGAGATGTAAAAATATGGTTCTAATCAGCTCAAAATCTGAACCAGAGAACAAGGAAGAAACAACTCAAACAAGAGCCAAAACAGAGCTGTAAGAGGATGAAGGAAGTGCTTTGAATTTTCAGATCTTAAGCCTTCCATTTTGTTTTAAATTTTCTGCAAAATAAATGTCTATGTGCAGCTTGTCTTTTATGCCATGGACCAGCTTCAAGTTAGACTGTTTAATCCTAACTTGAATGCTTTTCAATTTCTGTTGTAGAATTTAGAGAATAAAATCTGTTAGACTATTTAATCCTAACATATTGATAGAATAGGTGGAGAATCATATGGGCTCAACTGTTTAATTTGAGTCCATGGAGAAATAAGGAGTAGAAATAGATTAGATTTCCTACTTTCAAAAAGAATAAAATTTTGTGAAAAGAGTTTGCCAATCCAAGTGCACTCTAAATGAAGAAAAAATGCTAGATCAGTAGGATTGGGTAGGTAGAGAGCTTGTTGATAAAAGAACCATTATTTTTATAGTTGCTAATATGTTTTAAAAAAGAAGATCATTTAAGCAAAGGAAAGCAAACCAATGGATGAGGCACAGGTCAGCCTCCTAGAGAATGCAAGTCTGAAGTTCTTGATGCCTTCAATAAGGCACCATCCCCAAGTGGAGCCACTGTTAGCCACCGATAAAATTTGTTATAGCAAAAGGTGGCTAAGACTTTTTTGAGCCTTCAAAGAACAAATTTTATTGCTAAAAAGTGTTGGCTCTTGAAGGCCTCATGCCTCTGTCTCAAAATCTTCATTTACTATTTCCATTTTATACTCAGAAATTCTGCTGATTTCATGAGAAAAGACTTTTGAGAAACCATCATTTTCCCCCCCTCTCTCACTCAAAACTAACCTTCATTTGCTCCCCTTTTTTCTCCATAAAAATCCTCTATTTTCATAATTCCTCTTTTTCCATTCATGAAAATCACCTTCACATAGTTTAAAACTCATTTTTAAACTATACCGAAACCCCCAAATCCATTGAAAACTCTAAAAACAATTCATAAAAAACAAAGTTTTTTACTAAAGGACTTAAGCCCCCTTGGGCTAAGTTTTAAACCACTTCCCCTCCACATGCCCACACCCTGGAACCAAGCGCGAACCCTATTTGGCACTTATTGCATCGAAAAGATTCAAGTGCGCAAGTCTTTTGCCATGTTCCGAAAGTTTCGATGTGATTAGCTTTTTATTTAAGACCCCTGATCATATTATTTTTTCATATAAACCATGGGCCCGCCTTCCATGCTTAAAACATTTAAAATCCATTCCCGATCCATTTTTTCCTTTGTAAATACAAAAACTCATCTATCCAAAGTTTTTATCTAAAAAGCCAAAGTCACGTGTTAATATAAATGGTTAGATTAAAAAGACCCGATCGCGCAATCGCATCGGAAAAATTCAATGGGTTGATTGAAAAGGTCACATCAAAACTCCCGATGCGATTAAGTCCCATATCCATAAGATCCCGGTCCTTTGTTTTCTTTGTAAAAACCAAGCACAAAGGCCGAAGTCATTATCGCATCGGAAAAAATTCAATGGGTCGATTGAAAGACCGGGCCCGAAGCTCCGATTGCGATTGGCCCTTGTAATATAAAGCCCTGGGCCCATGGTACTCCATACATCTAGAGGCCCCGTAATCAGGCGCCAGTCACTTCATATATAAATATTCCGCCCCGATCCATAAAAACCTTGGTTTTATTAAAAATTTATGGGTTTTTCATAAAGTATAAGGGTTTCCGCCGGTGCAAAGTTGAAAAGATATTGACCGTTGATCTAAGGCTGATCAACGGCCCGCGCAAAATCACATCCCAAAGTTTCAATCGCATCGCAAAGTTTAAATCGCATACATTTTTTTGTTCCCCCGATTTCCCTTCCTTCCGATTCATTTCCCCACCGTTGATCTGATCCTCAGATCAACGGCCAACGCTCCATTGCATCAAAGTTTTCAATCGCATCGCATTTTTCAAATCACTGCTTTTATTTTGTTCCCCCCGATCGCCCTTCCTTCCGATTCATTTCCCCACCGTTGATCTGATCCTCAGATCAACGGTTCACGCTGCATCACATCGCAACTCTCCATCGGGCGCATTTTTTTGTTCGCCCCGATTGCCGATCTCCAGATTCAATATCTGCCGTCGATTTCTGTGAGTCTAGTCGCATCCGATGGCTCATATTTATCATGAGACCCATTTGATCTTTAATCCTTTTCTTCCTTCGATAAAGGTTTTTAACCTTGTTTCTTAAAGTTTTTCGCCATTTCTTTGTAAAGTGACCCCTTTGCTTTATCTCCTCCTGATTAAAACCTGATCGTCGATCTCTGCAGATCGACGGATCTGACTTATTCTTTCCCCTTCTCTCCTTTTTCTAACCTCTTCTATGCAGATCTCCACCGTTGGATGCTGCCATCCAACAGCTACGCTCCTCCCACGCCTTCTGAAGCAGTTTTTCCAAAAAACGTAGGATTTTATAATTTTTGTTTATATTTTGTAGGGATTAATGGTTTTTTCCATTATATTAAAGGGAAAGCTGAAGGCTAGGAATGACGATTCCCATGCCTTTGATTTATCAAAGGAAACCATTCATGGGCTCTGTTCCATGTCTCATCATTGCTTCATGAGGCAGTGATGCCATACGAGCCCAGCGTGGCCCTGCACATCGACAAGACACTGTGTTTTTACAACACGATTTAAAGAGTATTAGTGTTGAAGACAAGCACAACAGAAAAGAAGATTGAAGACCGATTTGCGGGGATTATGGCTAAGATGGATTATCAAAAGGCCTAATCCCCCAAATTAAAACACCGTCAAAAGAAAATCATAAGTGTTTAACTGACAGAAAGGCCTCCACCCCCTGAATTGAGGAAAATTGATTCCTCAGCTACCATAGGTGCCACCTATGCCTCAAAGCATTCAAAACATAGGCTGAAGTTATTTATCAAATGAATATATTCGCCTCAACGCAGCCAGAGAGTTACTTCTGCGAGGAACTTAATGCAAAAAATATCTGCAGAGTTACTCCAAACATAACACAGAGCCTTAAAGTCAATAAAATATCCCACCAAGTTTAATCTTAAATGGAAAACATTTAATACAGATAGACCATCTGTAAACTTCTCCATCAAGCCCCTCAAAAGGCTGAGAAGTCATTACTCTGTATTAATTTCCTTGAGAGATGTTTTATCAGATCTCCCCTCCTCATTCTTCTATAAATACCTCTGTAGAAGATAAGAAGCGGTTGGTTGCAGAACTTTGAAATACATCTGAGCTTAAACTTCTGACTGTAAATAGTGTTCACTGGCCCTTGGAGCTCTACTTGTGATAGACAAGTTAGGCTGAGATGAGTAGATGATTGCTACAAGCATTGGACTTAAAGCTATAACTGGTTTGGAGCATCAATACAAGCTAATTTATGGGATCCTGGTCTATGTTGACGGTGATGTTTTTCTACTTGTAACGTGTTATTTTTTTTTGTTTTCACTGTGTTTCATTTCCTCTTATAAAGAACAACAATTCATAGAGTTAGGACCTACTGTATATCAGTAACCTTCTCTGACTGAAAATCTTTATTTATATGTTTTCTTCCAAACTGTGTTATTTGGGAATGATTTAATTTAGTTTAAGCATAGGAATGCTCGCGTTCCCTCGTCTTATTTTCTTAGATTAATATTATTCTTGAATGTTATGTTCAGTATTAGTTAAGTAGAGATGAACTATGGAAGATATGGTGTGCCCTGGTCCTAGCATTATCCCCAAAGACTGTCTAAATGTTTCTCTTGGAATGTGTTAAAAGCTAGCTATTTTAGAAGTACTTACCAGATCTTAGGCCATTCTGTGTTATCTTTGTGTTGGTCTTGAAAGTAACCAAGTAAAGCAGAGCTAGGAGAGGATTTGTGGTGAGCCTGGCCCACTAGTTTCTACTCCAAAAGTTTCCTTCAAGTTTCCCCTTTGTTTTAAAATGTTTTCTATTGAGAGTGTATCAAAGGCTGGCTAGTTTAAAAGTACTTACCAAATCCTAGTTTTCTTTCATGTTCTTCTTAAGTGTTTGTCAAAGGCTGGCTAGTTTAAAAGTACTTACCAGATCCTGGGCTACTCTTTGTTCTGCATCTGTTTAATTTTCCTTCTTGTTGTATCATTTCATTCCATAAATCAATCTTCAAATAGATCCTTAGACATAGATGACTTTCCCCATGGACCACTGTTGCCTCTTGTTGTTCGAATTAAACCCTATTATGACTCCATATCCCAATGGACTAAAACCTGCAATTATTTATCTTCCTGGAAAAAGCTTGTTCTATTTGCTTGCAACTTATCACCTTTGAAACTCTTTGCACTTAGGACTTTCCACCTCAAACAGTAATCATGCTCAACCATCCAAAAACCAAAACAAACCCTTGGCCTTCATAACTAGCCTAATATTATTACCCCAAACTTCAAAGAAAAATCCATCTTTGCACTTCTTGGAGAGATCCCTCTCCGGATCCAGGAGGGCTAGATCCTAGAATCCCAAATTTGGTTGAAATGATGTTTCTCCCTGAGATCGGACTTTTCCAATCTTGTTGATTACAGGGAGCTAACACATCCCTCATGAGTCATGGAAACCCACAGACAACTCTTGAGGCTTTATAATCACTGCACCTGCACCCATCACACTACATTTTTAAGTTGAATCGTCCACACTCGAGGCTTTGAAAGTTGCAACCACTGCAGTTTCACCCATCACACCACCTTTTTAGGTTTAATTGTCCACATGTCCTAATCCATAGAATAAATTCCTTTCCCCTGTGAGTCTAGTTGAAGATCTACTAGGGAAAGAAAGTTCAAGGATTTCTTTTCTAATATTAGGTTCATAATTGCATCCATATTGTTGTTTGTCTATTGCTGGAAATTCATTAAATTTTTCCCACAAAATCTCTCTTCATATTAGGGAAAAGTCTGTCACTTGAAGAAGGGCTTTGGTTGAGGTGCTCCTATCAATTTCCCTTGCCGATTACTATTACGTAGACAAATTAATGTTTTCATTTTAGTTCATGGTAGGAGACGTTTGCAGTTTGTAGTACAATCACCCATTTTATTGACACGAATGTGTATTAAGGAGCACCTTTGTAAGGGCCCTCTATGTAATTTCTACAATATAGAAAAAAAACATTCAGAGGTTGAATTTTTGGCATGTTGTAATAGAAATATTGTGCCATCCGCATTCACAATTTCAAACCCTTTAAAGGTTGTCGCTTGACTTTATTTGCCCAAATTGGATAGGCACTAATCACCACTAATCCCAGTCTTCCATCACAATCTATTTCTAAATATATCTCATATTTTAATTAAGGAAACCCCCCTTGTTCCAGGCGATAAACAGTCGAAAGCAAGAGAGGACAATATTGTGGTGACAACAAACAAATCGTCTTAGTTCCCCTAAAGTTTGTATATGTGTTTTAAGGCTCTTCCACTTAAACTGTAGGTTTCTGAGGTAACAAGAATCATCAGTGTTGTGAAACCAGCTCCAAAAAGATAAGAAAAGAGATATCAATGCCTTAGAAATAAGCCACTTCGAGGGGGAAACCTCCAATACATTACATGAATTTAAAATTCTTGGATGATTCAAATTACAAAACCTCCTTTGTATATATAGGAGTCCATGGAGCCAGAATGTAATCTTAGTGGGGCCACAATGTAATCCTAGCTGACCTAACAATAATAATTTAAGGGCACAATAATAACAATATGGGGGTTACAAGGGTACAATAATAACAATAAGGGACTATAATAGTAATATAGGGACCTAACATGCCCCTCTCCTCCAGAAAAGTGTTGTCCTCAATGCTTGAGTAGCTCTGGGTGCTTCTATATAAAATTATCATCCTCCCATGTAGAATCTTCAGTGGGTAACTTCTTCCACTTTATGAGATACTCTAAAATTGATCGATTCCGTAGCTGTCGAGTTCTTGTTTCTCTGATCGCTTCAGGTTCCAATATGATTTTTCCTTCCTCATCAAGTTCTGGCTATATTGTTTGAACTGGAAGATTTTCACCTATAAAGTTCTTTAAGCATGAAACATGGAAAATTGGATGCACTCGTGAAGAAGCAGGAAGCTCCAATTTTTATGCCATAGTACCAATATTTTGCAACACCTTGTAAGGACCATAGTTTAACATAACCATTCTAGATCGATGAGGAAAACAAAATACAATTGCTAACTTTTTATCCAGGATTAAAAATGATAATAATGATATGTTTGTATAGGATAAATTATGAGACGAATACCTTTTTACAATATCTACTAAATCACCTTGGTATGCAGATATTGCTAATTATTTGGCTGAAGGAAAATTACCATCTCATTTTTTTCCTAGAGAAAAGAGGAAAAAAATACAAACAAGTGTTTCTTACTCATGGATCAATGAAAAACTGTACAAAACAGGACCAGATCTCATCACCAGAAGATGTGTACGAGAAGATGAGATAGATGAGATACTTAAAGCTTGTCATGATGAACCATGTGGAGACCATTTCTATGAGAAAAGAAATGCTTATAAAATCATTCTCTTAGGATATTATTGGCCTTCCATTTTCAAGGATGCTAAAGAATATGTTAAGAGATGTGACAGTTGTCAAAGGATGGGGAAACCTATTCTTTCAAGTTAAATTCCACTACAACCTTAGGTATTCATTGAAACTTTTGAGAAATTGGCTTTTTATTTTGTTGGTCCAATTAATCCACCATCCAAATAAAAGAGGTATATTCTGGTATGTACTGATTATGTTACTAAATGGGTAGAAGCTAAATCACTTTCTTTTGCTACTGAATTTTTTTTAGTTTCATTTCTTTTTGAGGATATCTTCACTCGTTTTGGTGTCCCAATGGAAATTGTAACAGATTAGGGAACAAAATTCACATCTAGAGTAGTACAAAATTTGGTCGAAGAATATAAAATCAAGCACCAGAAGTCCACTCCATACCATCCATGAGAAAATGTGCAAGTTGAATCTACAAACAGGTTGATTGAAGCCATTCTCACCAAGAATCTACACTTTCATAAAAGGGTTTGGGCATAAAATCTTCCAGAAGCTTTATGGGCCTACAGAACTACATGGAGTCGCACTACAGGAAATACTCCCAACGAACTTGTTTATGGAAAGTAAGTCTTATTTCCATTAGAGTTCTAGAGCCAGACCTATAAAACAATAGTCAAGATGGGACTTGAATTATCATAAGCACAAAAGAAAAGGCTGGGACAACTCAATGAGCTTAATGAGATAAGGCAATATGTTATCCATAAGAATAGCTTGGTTCAACAACAAAGATCTAAATGGCATGAAAAATATATCAAAGAGAGAAAATTTCATCTAGGAGATTCGGCACTACTGTTTGACTCTAAATTCAAGAATCTTCAAGGGAAGTTTCAAAGTCACTCGCTTAGACCCTATGAGATTGAAGAAGTTTCTGACAATGGAGCAGTTAGAATAAAGACTATTTATGAAGAGAAAAATCCTCTATTAGTAAATGGACACCGACTCAAGATCTACCAAAAGGCAATGACAAGAGAGGAACTTGTTAATATTTTCCAAAATAACTCTCCCTTTCTCTAAAAATGAATATAAATAAATAAATAAATAAATTTTGTATAAACATGAAAATTAACATATTTTTGGCATGTTGTATACATAAATCTCTATGTGAAAACCAAAATTCCTTTTAGTACCTTAAATTTTCTCTTCCCCATTTTTCTAAAAAAATCCATTATTCTAGCAACCATTTCTTAAAATAATAAGTGAGTTACAGAATTGATGATGTTCTTCAGCTTTGACAGGTTTCTACAGCATTGACCAATTTCTACAACCAATTTGACAGGAACATTTGATGATTCAAAAAGAAGAAGTGATTGACTCCTTATTATATAGAGCACATGTTTATCTAAAAGGAGTGTATTAGTTCTGATGTGCTAAGTGTCCTTTCAGTAATATAAACATGTACAAATTGTCTCCATATGTTTGCTTAAGGAATGAGAGTTTTAACCATGAAAATAGATGAATTAATGAACTTTAAGCATGTAAATAATCCTTAAAAACACTGAACAACAATGCATAATAGAGAAAAACATTCACACATAAGTTTTACACAGTGGGCATGATGAATCAGTTCACCCCTCCTAGGCTACATCTGTTGGTCCAGCTCCCATTGGCATGTCCCTCTTTGTAATTATGCTCAAAATTGTAAATTACATATGTTTACAGGCCTCTAATGGTTTTTTTATCTGCACCAATGGCTCCAGAATGCCCAAATTAGTCTGGGTAGACTCTCGTTTTACCAAAATTGGTCAAAAATTAACCTCCCAATGCATTTTTCCAAATGATAGCTAGAAAAGCTCCACTAAATGTGGAGATAGGTCGTTAAATTAAGTTAAATTAATGGAAAACCCTAAAATTTAGTGGTTCTCTCCAGAATAGTCGGACGGTTTAAAGATAGCATTAAATTTTAGAGGTGGGATGGTCACATACCAACCCTGCCGTAACCTCCGCACTTGACCGTTTAAAACTCCCTATAAAAGATTGGAAGCCGGAGTCATAAGGTTTCGTTAACCATCTCATTTAAAACATTTAACCTCCACCATGTGATCACAATAAAACCCGCTGGAGTTTTATGTCATGTTGCGACCGGATAACCGTTGATTACCACAGTTTAAAAATCATGTGAACGAGACTTGGAATTGACCGCCGATGAATATGGTTAAGGTTTGGTTTAAGGCCATAGTTTCAGTGCTTGGGCGCATGGAGGGGGGGATGGCCCTTCAGGGCTGGCCTCCCAAGCCCTCGAATGTGAAACATATAAACCATAAAGTTATACTCAACGCTGATGTGGTTAAGAACTTCACGGAACATGGGTGGTAGTACACGGACTTGGTGGACAGTAGGTCCAGTGGTCGATTCCCATCGACTACAAAAAATTTTTGCCACATGCTCTTGAGGACACATGGCGGCATGCAGGGTGGCCACATGTCACTCATCTATTGGCCAATCATAAACCCATCAAATGGTCCAAAACAAATCCGTACCTCAAACATTCAATGGCATAGATTAAGCCACATGGAGCGATCCTGTTGGCTAGGTAAAAATGGAATATTCAAAATACATACTTGCTGATTGTACCTACATGTTAACTAGGCATCCAATCACAAAATTTTATTGTTTGGGAAAACAGACATAATGCGATATCTTCCTCATACGACATTGGTTTTTTGAACCAATTGCGGCACCAGAATCACAACAATGAGACCTTTCCGGTCACTCAGGTTCGGACCTGTTTCAAGCACTTTAATTTTTTAGCATAAGACATGATCTCCTGATTACACCTCCCCATTGGGAATATTTTGGACCCCAAAAAACTTTAATCACCTGTTCAGAAGATGAGAGAAAAACTCCCTCCCCTTTTTCACTTCCATCCATCTTTCCTTACTTAGTTTGCTACCCTTGAGCCTAATTCGAAGATAATTGACACTTCCCCTTTTAGAAGTGTGTGTCCTTCTGTCAAGAATGGCATCCTCCTTGAGCTTGTCAAGAAATTATGGTGAGAAATATTCTATTGATGGAAGATGAATATCACTCCCTTAATCATCAATTAATGGAGGCTCATACAAATGTAAATTCTCCACATTGACAACGGAATACATTTGCATATACATTATTACCAACTTGTTTAATAATCTTGAATGGACCATAATGAATAGGCTTGAGCTTTTTACCTTCTCTTTGCATCCTTCCTTTGCTTATGTGCGACCATACTTCATCTCCTTCTTGAAACTTGTGATCAACTCTATGTTTGTCATGCCCCTCCTTGTACTTGCTTTGACTCTTCTCAATCTTTTCTTCAACTTGTTGATGAATAATCTGAATTTTCTCAATGAACTTTCAAGCATTTTCAATATCACTATGCCCATAAATTGCAACATCCTTCTCAAAGATGAATTCTAATGGCGATTTCGACAAATACACAAATCAGAGTTCAAAAGGTGAAGTATTTGTAGAAGAGTGCTTGGCTCGGTTGTAAGCGTGTTGAATGTAATGAATTTGTTCATCCCACAACTTGGGATGTTTGCTGCAATATCCTCTCGATAAAGGAACAACAGTTTTTTTCACCACCTTGGTTTGGCCATCAGTTTGTGGATGAAAAGAAGTACTATTTTTCAAATTTGTGTCCATCACCTTCCAAAGATTAAACCAAAAATTCCCAACAAACATGGAATCCCTGTCACTAAAAATAGAAGTTGGAAAACCAAAATGAACTCATACATGTTGAAAACAAGTTTCACCAGTTTGTTAAGAAATAATGGTTTTCTTTCATGGCATAAGTATACACATTTTATTGAATCTATCCACAACTACATAAAGATAATCATGTTTTTTTCTTGACATAGGTAGACCTCCAACAAAGTCCATGGAGACACTCTCCCATGGCCTTGATGGTACTGTTAGTGGCGTATACAACCCAAGCTTCCTATTGCTAGGCTTTCTTGTTGCACACATATAAAATCCTCTTATAATATATGACACACTATCTATCATGCGAGGCCAATAACAATACCTCTATAGATGCGCCACTGTTTTTATTACCCCAATGTGACCAATAGTAAGAGACGAATGAGCCTCTCTCATGACACTAAGTCTCTCTCCTTGTGGTATACAAAACTTGCCTAAATGAAACAAAATTTTTTTATGCATGTGATAATCATTTTCCTCAACTTGATTCCATTCACTCAAACTAGCATACACATCTTTAAAATCAGCATTAGATGCATACTCTTCTATGTAACTCTCATGTACAATAGAATCATTTTTTAGCAAAGTAGAAGAACTTATAATTGGTCTTGAAATCATATTAGTAATGTTATTCAAAATACCTTTCTTGTACCTTATAACCACGTGAAACTATTGAAGAAATCCCATCCACCTGAAATGTCGTGATTGTTGCAATTTTGTTTGTGACTGCAAGTATTGTAGTGGTTGGTGATCTGTATGAGTAATCGTCTCTTTACCATCAAGTAGTGTTTCCACTTCTTGAAAATTTGTACCAATGCATAAAGCTCTTTGTAATATGTTGGATAATTGATTACAACACCATTGAATGTTTCAGAATGAAAAGTGATAGGCTTACCATGCTACAAAAGTACTGTGCCCATGGCATAATCACTATCGGTTTGTATCTCAAATGGTTGTCTCAAATCTGGTAATGCAAGGATCGGAGTTGATATTATCTTGTCTTTTAAAGCTTTAAAATATTTCTTCTATTTTCCTCCCCATTGGAACCCTTTCTTCACACTTGTCACTGCATGCATAGGAGCTGCTATGGTAGAAATGTTAGCAATAAACTTTCTCCAATACTGAGCTACACCTAAGAAACTTCTTACCTCGGTTACTGATTTGGGAGTGGGAAAAATCACAATGGCTTCCACGTTAGAAGGATCAATTCTCAATATGCCTCCTCCTACAATGTGTCCAAAATAAATCAGAGAAGTCTTTCCAAATTCACACTTAGACATCTTAAGAAATAATTGCTCTTTTTTCAAAACATCAAGTACCCTCTTTACATGCAAGACATGCTCTTCTCTTGTTTTTTTGAAAATGAGTATATCATCTAAATACACAATCAAAAAGTCATCAAGAAATGGATGCCAAAAATTATCCATAACACGCATGAAATTCGTCGGTGCATTACACAAACCAAATGGCATAACCAACCACACAAAGAGTCCTTGTTTGGTTTTGAATGCAGTCTTCCATATGTCACTTTCTGCAATTCTTATTTGATGATATCTACTTCTTAAATCTAACTTATTGAAATATTTTTCTTCTTTCAGCTGATCTAAAAAATCATCTATCCTTGGGAGTGAGTATCGATTCTTTATCGTTATCTTGTTCAAAGATCTGAAGTCGACACACATGTGCCAAGTCCCATCTTTCTTCAGAATTAGGACTATAAGTGAACTACATGGAGAAGTGCTTGGCCTTTTGAGTCCCTTGTCCAACAATTCCTTGATTTGCCTCATTATTTCATCATTCTCCATTATATACATGCGATACCTTCTGATGTTTGGAAGAGGACAATCTTGTTGAAACTGAATCTCATGTTGAATCTCCCTTTTAGGTGGCAATCTTGTTGGTTCTTGAAACATCTCACGATGTGCATAAAATACATCATATAAATCTGATTTCAACTTAGGATCACAATCTTCAAATGGCTCATGATTATTATCAGCTTTAGGCTTAATCATTATAAGAACATAATTCTTACTTGAATTCACCAGCCTTTTTACCTGTCCAGCATTTACCATTGCAATATTTGTCTTCTTGCGATGTGCTCTAACAATGTACTCCTTACCATATTTGAATAAATGGTATTTTTTCTCATGGCGATGGAATATAGTTTTCATATCATACAATTAAGGAATACCCAAAAAAACACTTGTAATATCAAGCGGAACCACATCTAATTCAACTGTGTCAACAAAATGTGCAGTTATTGCAAAGTGCAATATGCACTTCTTTGAAACATGTAAATTTGCATCCTTACAAATCCACCTAAGTGGATATAGTTTTGAATATGGAATGGTCTCAAGATTAAGTTTCTTGACCAGGCCTTCAGAGATTAGATTTTCTTGTGAACCACTGTCAAACAGTGTATCAGTCTTGGTATGTTTGGATATGACCCTCACATGAAACAGTTTAATTCTCTCTTCATCATTTGGAGCTTCTATGTGACAGTTTGAGGTACTAGTACTGGGTTTTGTTTCAATTTCTCTCCCCTTCATGTTCATCAATCCCATGGATATAATTTTAGTTTCATCACCATAATCCTCTCCTAAGTCATGTTGAGTTGTAGCTGCAGTTTTATGCTTCCCTTTGTTATTGTTAAATTTGGGTCTCTTTTCAGGATGTAGTTTCCAACAATTTTTCTCTTCATGGCCTTCTCTTGAACAATGTTTACAAACCACTTTCTCTCCCCCTTTCTTGATAGATGAATTCTTTTTTCCTTTTCCTTTTGAGGTATTCTCTTTGTTTTTCCCCTTAAAAGGTTTGTTTCTACCCTCTTCAAAAGTATTTTTCCCTCTAGCTTCTAGATGTGTGGCTTGAACACATACCTCATCTAGGCTTGTAGGATTAGACATGAGGATAGTACTTCTAAGTTAGCTATGTAAGCCCCATATGTACTTGAGAAAATTATCTTGAATCTAAAAATCTACCCCTAATAAGAGAGCTCTTCTCCTAAATTATTGGGTGTAGTCTTGTACATTTTGTCCTTTCAATTGTCTAAAATTTTGCGAGTTCATTATGCCTTTTTTCATGTGAGCTAATGGATAAATTTTTTGTTTTATTGTAGTAATGAAATTATTCCATGATAGAATAATATTACCATGCTTTTTGATCTCCTCCTTTGTCTTGGCTTCCCACCAAACAAGAGTTCCACCTTCCATCCTCAATGAAGCTAGTTAGATTTTGGTGTCATCATCATGAATGTTCTGAATTCTCAAATAAACCTCCAATTTCCTTATCCAATTATCAAGCTTTTCTACATTGACTTCACCATTAAAAATTGGCAATTCAAACTTAACATCAAGTTTTAGAAAAGGACTTTTACTAGTGTTCTTTGACTTGTGTGATTGGTGTACTAAAGATGAAGTAGAGGATGATGATGATGAGGGTGAGGATGGTGACTTTCCACTGCCTCCATTTCCTTCATTTCCCTTCTTGTATTTATCTTCATCATTGTGGCCTCCTGATGATGATCTAGGTGGATATTGGTTGCCACCTGCCTATTCCACTTGGGGCCCCACCATTGTCTCTTTCAGTTTTTTTCACAACTTACTATTTTTAGCAGTTTTTCGGGTCCTGAACTTTTGGAGCCACTTTGAGGCCCAAAATGGAGATACTATGTGGAAGTTACGTCCCCGGGAAGTTAAAACACCAATTTACCCAAACATGGCCCATAGTTTTGGCACTTCATCTCCCAGGGTTAGGTTTTTGGATGTTTAGAGTTCTCCATTATTTCTCCATAATAAATAGGCCATCGAGCCTCATTGTAACACAGTTCAGAGGTTTGTAGCCACCACGTCTCTTCTCAGAGATTTTCCACCAGAAACCTAGCTATTTTATTTCCATCATGTTTGTAAGCATATTTTTGTGATTTGATATTAATGAAATGAAGCCTTATTTCCACTGTATTTCTATGTTTATGGTTATTTCTGTATTATTTTGCATTCCTTCATAAATCCATATCAGTGGTATCAAAGCCGTCTTCTTTTTCTCAATCCTTCCTTGCATGTCCCCAACAAGGTCAGGGTATAAGGAGTTAGGGCTCGATCTGGTGGAACCTTTGCAAGATCAGCCTCCCAAACCCTGACAGACACCCATGGGGGATGAAAAGAAAGATGAGGGAGTAGGAGATCCTATCAAATTATTACTTGAGTAGGCCCTTGAAAAAAAAAGGAATGTGATGATGGATAAATTTTCCAAGATCCTTCAACGACTACCCACTGGCGGCGCATCTGCATCTAGCAGCCACTCTAGAGGCGCTACTCCCTTTAAGGTACAAGTAAACTTTGACATTCCCATATTTGAGGGTGAAACAGATGAAAATGTCATAGATAGATGGTTTAATCTATTAGAAGGATACTTCTAATTTCATGACTTTTCCGACCAGGAGAAGATTATTTTTGCACTCCTCAAAGCTACCCCCCATGTCAAGGACTGGTGGGAAACCTACTATGAGAAAATGGATGAGAAAGAACCCTCTCTGTTCTCAGCCATACCCACTTGGAATTCTTTCTAAGATGTCATCAAGGAACAATACTATCCCGTGGGGAGCTATAAGGACAAGTACATATAATGGACCATGCTACAACAACAAAGGGATCAAGATGTGCATGAGCTAGTGAATCTATTCCATACCCTGTGCACAAAGTTGGGTATCAAAGATTCAGAGAAACAATTGGTGTGAAAGTATCGTGGTTGTCTGCACATATACATTCAGGAGGACATGGAGTTCCTCAACATCTTCTAGCTTGGTACGACATACCGGTATGCTGCCAAGATTGAGCAGAAATTCAAACAGAAGAAGCAAGACAAAGGAAAAAGCCAGAAATTCAAACAAAAGAAGCAAGACAAAGGAAGAAGGTGCCCCCAAATTGTAGAACAAAGGAAAAATCCAAGTCATGGTAGCCCAAGACAACCTACCAAAGACACAAGCAAAGAACAACACCTTGAAGCCAGAGAAGGACATAGGAAAGTGGTGTGAGTTCCATAAGAGCTCCACTCACAACACAAGTGAGTGTCAGGCCAAGCAGTCGCTAGTGGCCGAGATGAGGGCTTCTGAATCAGATGCATGCTCCAACTCTGAATTAGAACCTGACAAGGGGAATGACAAAGGGAAGCAGATTATTGATGTGGAGGAGGAACTAGATGATCCATAGGAGGCAGAGTATCTCTTCCACTCCCAGATGTGGGTAAAGGGTTCCCCGCTATGGTTCATTGTCGACAATTGGAGCCAAAAGAACCTCATTTCAGTAGATGTCATGAAGCGGTTGGGCTTGCCGACCACAGTGCACCCACAATCATACACCATCGGGTGGCTTCACCAAGGACGGGATCTCCGCGTCAGCCAGCAGTGTCGCCTTCCCTATGGCATCAAGCCCTTCATGGATGAGGTATTGTGTGACATTGCTCCTATTGATGTTTTGGATGTATTATCAGGCCAACCATACTTATGGAAGTGACATGTTCTGTATGACTCCCGACCTCACGCTGTTATTGTTACTTTGGGAGATAAATTGTACAGGATACCAAAGGTACCACTGCCTCCCACTATCTCTTTGGTTACTACAAAAAAATGTAGTAAGCTCATTTCCCAAACTAGGAAATTTTTTTTCCTGATGATATGCCCCCAGGGCAAGAAGAAGACTGTGGCCATGACCTCCATACATGGTTCCTCTGCATGATAAAAACAAATGGAAAAGGTTGTGGAGGAGTACGGGGACATCTTCACCTCACCCCCAGGGGTGGCTCTACACTGTCAGGTCAAGCACCCCATTGACCTGACCCCAGGTGCACCGCTACCCAATGGACCGATCTATAGGTGCTCTATTCTGGAGAATGATGAAATCAAGAGGCAGATTCAGGAGCTGCTATGGAAAGGTCACATCTAGCCAAGTTCATTTCCTTGTGGGAGCCCGATCGTGTTGGTATAGAAGAAGGATGGGACTTGGAGACTTTGTATTGACTATCGGGTGCTGAACAAGATCACTGCCCATAATATGTACCCGATCCCATGGATTGATGACCTTCTGGACTAACTCAAAGGGGAAAAATATTTCAAAAAGATCGACTTGAAGTCTAGGTATAACTAGGTACCAATAAAACCCTCTGATGTGTAGAAGACTACCTTCAAAGCCAAGACAGACCTTTTCGAATGGCTTGTCATGCCTTTCGGATTGACAAATGCTCATGCAACCTTCACGAGGTTGATGGATGAAATCTTGCATCCATTCACCAACTCATTTTTAGTGGTATTTTTTCAATGGGACAAAGATATTTGGATCATTTTGATCCACCCAGATCACCCTAAATATGATCCAATCATGACAGGTAATTTTCATAATAAGTTTTATTTCGTTTTCTCTCTAATATCAAATTTTATTATCTAGATATTGAAGGGTTCTCTATCTATTTTATGTATTATTGTAAAGATATTAGATTATTGTAAGGATATTAGATTATTGTAAAGGGATGTCATTTTGATCTTCAGCCAGACTTGGGAAGAGCACCTCCACCACATCCGAGAAGTCCTCCAAACACTGCGGCAACACAAGTTGTGTGCCAATTTGGAGAAGTGCACTTTTGGCATGACCTAGGTTCAATATATGGGATACATTATTGATGAAAGGGGGGTGCATGTGGATCTAGCCAAGATCCAAGTCATTCGAGATTGGCCAACCCCGACCACCCTAACAGAGCTTTGCAGCTTTCTGGGTCTTGCTAATTTCTACGGGAGGTTCGTGTTGGGATTCTCTTGTATCACTTGGCCCTTGAGTCAAGTCACCAAGGGAGGAGTGAAAGAAAAATTCTCTTGGTCAGAATCTCAACAGAAGGCATTCGTAGAATTGAAACATCGCCTCTGTTTTTCCCTAGTGCTCACATTACCAGATTTGCAACAACAATTTGAGATCGAGATAGATGCCTTTGACTATGCTATTGGGGTCATTCTTAATCAACAGGGGCATCATGTGGCATATCACAGAGAGACATTGTCTAACACAATTAGAAGGTATCCCACTTATGAAAAAGAAATGTATTCCATTGTGCAGGCTTGTCGACAATGGAAGCATTACATTTTGGGGAAGGAGACAATCATCCACACAGACCATCAACCCCTATAGTTCATACAAACACAAGGGAAGTTGCAGAATGATCACCATCAGAAGTGGTCCACATATCTGCAACAGTTTCATTTGAACATCAAGTACAAGAAGGGTAGCACCAATAATGTTGCATACTTCCTCAACCGACCACCGATCGTGGCCATAACCACCGTTCTCAACTCTTATGGGCATGAGACTTCTAATTGGCCACTTCTCTACAAGAGCAATGCATAATTCAGCTACACATACAAGGCACTCTTGGGGGGTATGCAAGTTCCAAATTTTCACCTCCAAGATGCACTATTATGTCACTTGGGACACCTTTGTGTTCCTTCAAGCGAGCGGGCCAAGATGATATGGGAAGCGCACTACAGTTGGGCCGTTGGGCTTTTTGGGGTCGAGAAAATAGTGGCAGTACAATAGAAGTATTTCTATTAGCTGAACCTTCGACAGGATGTTGGGAAGTACATCAGATCCTGCACTGCTTGCCCCATTGCCAAACCGACCATCAAGAAGCAAGGGCTCTATACTCCGCTAACTACCCCTAGTCGACCTTGGGAATCCATCTCCATGGATTACATGTCAGGCCTTCCTTATACTAAGCATGGAAACGACTGTGTTTTCATGGTCGTCGACATATTCTCAAAGATAGCCATTATGGCGGCCTGCAAGAAGAATATCATAGCAGAAGCCACTACTAAACTCTTCTTTGAATGAGTGTGGGTGCACTTTGGGATCTCAAAGTCTATCATATCATATCGCGACAGTAGGTTCCTCAGCACATTTTGGTCCAGCCTTTGGTCAATGTTGGACACCAGGCTCACCAAGTCCGCAACTTTCCATCCCCAAACTGATGGCGAGACAGAGGTCGTCAACAGGATTATTGTACACATTCTACACATGTACAATTCAAAACATCCACGCACATGGGATGAAAGCCTTCCCTATGTAAAACACAGTTATAACCGGGCTCTCCACAGCTCAACTGGCCACAACACCTTTCAGGTGGGCTTAGGATTCCAACCACTATGTCCCATTGACGTAGCCATTCCACTTGCAGCTACTCAGACCGATTCGTCTCATGTCTAGTCTGAAGTTGACAAATAAAAAAACTTCATCGAGCACATCCAGCACATTCGCCAACAGGCTCATGACATGTTGGATAGAGCCAATGCTAAGTACAAGCAACGACATGATCAACAGCGGGTGCCACATAAATTCCAGGTGGGCAAAAAAGTATGGCTACATTTAGAGAAGGAGTGCCTCACTAGATCCCACCGCAATATTCGCCCGCTCCGATATGGGCCATAAACTATCACCAAGGCTATAGGGAATAATGCCTTCTTACTCATTATTCCACCATTCCTTGGTCTGCACCAAATGTTCAGTGTAGATCGCCTTCATCCCTACTTCCCACCTTTATTGGACACCTCTGACATTGCAGAAGAACTCACACCAAAAGAGTTAAACCTATATTGCATGGAAGAGGCTACCATAGACTGTATCATGGGCATGCAAATCAAGGACACTCGCTGGCAGAAAATCCAACTGTATCGGGTTGTCAAAGTTGGCCAACTCCTGCACCAAGGCAAGTGGTTCACCAAGGACCAAGTTCAACAGATTCTTCCTCATCTCATGGAGGAACTCAACACAATGGGGACCATTGCTTCCTAAGGGGGGAGGAATGATCCAGGTGGATATTGGTGGCCACCCGCCTATTCCACTTGGGGCCCCACCGTTGTCTCTTTCAGTTTTTTTCACAACTTACTATTTTTAGTAGTTTTTCGGGTCCTGAATTTCTGGAGCCATTTTGAGGCCCCAAACGGAGATAGTATGCCGAAGTTACGTCCCCGAGAATTTGAAACAAAAATTTACCCAAATAGGGCCTATAGTTTTGGCACTTCATCTCCTAGGATTACGTTTTTTGACGTTTAGAGTTCTCCATTGTTTCTCCATAATAAACAGGCCCTCGAGCATCATTGTAACACAGTTCAGAGGTTTGTAGTTGCCACATCTCTTCTCAGAGATTTGCTACTAGCACCCTAGATATTTTATTTCCATCATGTTTGTAAGCATATTTCTGTGATTTTATATTAATGAAATGAAGCCTTATTTCTGCTCTATTTCTATGTTTATGGATATTTTTGTATTCTGTTGCATTCCTGCATAAATCTGGATCAGATGATCCCTGAACTTCCTTGTGAAGTTTGGATACTTCTCCTTCTAGTATTTCATTCCTTTATTGATAAAGCATCCTCACCATTTCAGTCATGTCAAGGAATTCTTTCCTAAACACTCTTTCTTCCTCTTTGGGATCCACCTCTTCATGAGTTTCTTCTTCTCCTAGAGGCATGCTTGATGCTGCTTCTCCTTCTCTTGGAGGTGAACTAGGTGGTGGAGAATGTCACAATCTTGCCCTCCTTTGTTGTGGCTCACTTTTATAACCTCTTGATTCCACCAATTTTCCTTCTCCTATCTTAAGCTTGAGCCTAGTAAGCATGAAAACCATTGCAAACAATTAAGAAATCCTTGCGCATAAAAATACCAGAGGTAAAACTCTAGCTCTGATACCAAATTCATCTAAAAGGAGTGTATTAGTTCTACTATGCTAAGTGTCCTTTCAGTAATATAAACATGTACAAATTGTCTCGATATATTTTCTTAAGGAATGAGAGTTTTAACAATGAAAATTAGATGAATTAGTGAACTTGAAGCATGCAAATAAGCCTTGAAAACAATGAAAAACAGTGCATAATAGAGAAAAAATTCACACATAGGTTTTACACAATAGGAATGATGAAGCAGTTCACCCATCTTGGGCTACATCTGTTGGTCCAGCTCCCAATGGCATGTCCCTCTTTGTCATTATGCTCAAAATTGTAAATTACATATGTTTACAGGCCTCTAATGGTTGTTTTCTTTGCACCAATGGCTCCGTAATGCTCAAATTAGTCTAGGTAGACTCTTGTTTCACCAAAATTGGTCGAAAATTGACCTCCCAATGCATTTTCCCCAATGAAAACAAGAAAAGCTCCACTAAATGTGGAGATAGACAATTAACTTAAGTTAAATTGATGGCAACCCCTAAAATTTAGGGGTGTGCTCCAGAATAGTTAGACTATTTAAAGATAACATTAAAGTTTAGAGGCTGGGTGGTCACTTAGCAACCCCGTCGTAACCTCCAGACTTGATTGTTTAAAACTTAGTGTAAAGGATTGGAATCCAGAGTGATAAGGTTTCACTAATTGTCACATTTAAAACCTTTAACCCCCTCGATGTGATCACAATAAAACCCGCCAGAGTTTTATGTCATGTTGTCACTGGATATCCATTGATTATCACGATTTAAAACTTGTGCGAAAGAGATTTGGAATTGACCACTGATTAATACGGTTAAGGTTTGGTTTAAGGCCATAGTTTTAGTGCTTGGGAACATGGAGGGGGCGACCCTTCGGAGCTGGCCTCCGAAGCCCTTGAATGTAAAACATACAAACCATAAAGTTAAACTCAATGATGATACGGTTAAGAACTTCACGTAGTGTGGGCAGTAGAACGCGGGCTTGGCAGACAACAAGTCCAGTGGCTGATTCTTGTCGACTCCAAATAAATTTTGACACATTCTCCTGAGGACATGTGGTAGCCTCCTAGTTGGGTATGTGTGGCTCATTCATTGGCCAATCATAAACCCATCAAATGGTCCAAAATAACTCCATTCCTTAAACATTCAATGACCCAGAATGAGCCATGTGGCACAATCCTGTTGGCTAGGTAAAAATGGAATATTCCAAGTATATACCTGCTGACTATACCTGCATGCTGATTTGCCATCCAGTCACAAAATTTTTTTGTTTGGGAAAACAAACATAACATGATGTCTTCCTCATACGATATTGGTTTTTCGAACCATTCATGACATCATAATCACAATGAAGAGACCTTTTTGGTCGCTCAGGTTTAGACTTGTTTCAAGCACTTTCATTTTTTAGCATAAGACATGATCTCCTGATCACCTGCAACATGACAACTAAAGGTTAGCAAGAAAATAAATAAAAGGTATGTAATACTTTAATTTAACAATAGGGGTCAACATATTACATGTATGAATTATACGAACATAATATTATCGAACAAACCAAATCATTAATGTGAAAGGTGATAATGTCATCACAAATCCCTCATAATTCGCCATTTCCTTTTCACCATCATATCATGATCCCGATTCATTGATTTGATTGCCTAAATCATAACTTTTAATGCCTAATGGATAATTCACTCACTTATACCCTCATTTCTTACTTTCCTGCCCTCTCATTTTTCCATCACCGCTTTCCTTTTTTCTCCAAAGAGAAACCCTACCAAGCTAATTGCCCCGTCAAGAAAAAAAAAATTTGGAAGCAAAACATCTTCCAACCATGGGTGTGATTTTCCAAACAGAATGAGTAGGGAAGAAATTTTTGGAAGGATATCTACAAGTAAAGGAATTATTACAGAAGGCGCAGTGGTTGGAATTCATGGAAAAATTCGATGGTTTCCATAAGTAAGGCTCTAAAAATTTTTCAAATTTTTGTGATGGCGTAGAAGTGGAAATAGGAGATATTAAATTCACAGTGACAAAATCTCTAATTTTAGAAGCCAGTAGATTGCCCCATATCTGAGAGAAATGGTTCAAGAACAAAGGAATTAAAGGAGATGACTAGAGGTTTTTCTTGAAGAAAACAAGCATGGATATTACTGTCTTTAGAAAAGGCATTTTCTCTTAATCATCCAAAAATTTGTTACTTGTGAAGGTCGATTCGTATGCGTGTTTTTCTATCATATAAGGCTATTGATGAATTTTCTTGAAGAACATGAAATGATCCTTCCATATTTCTTGTTGAATAGTCTTAAAACGATGTCAGGAAATATTCAAAAGAGAATTTAGTTCATATAAAACACAATGTATCACCATGGGCTAGTTAAAATACTTATTGAATTCCATCTTCAAGGTATAAGGGATACATGGGAAAAATTTCTAGTAAGAAATCATTTTGAAGAAGAAACAGATGAAAAACCAAGTGGTAGAAAAATTAAGAAGAAAATGAAGGTTGAAATATCATTGGAACAAGAACCACAACATTAGCAACATTTGTTAGTATATTTCATACCAATTGAATTTTTTTTAAAGAAAATAAATACAAAAGATGTTAGAATAAAGAAAGCCAGCAAAAAACCATAGATTTCGCCCAAGAAAGAAAAACCTAAAACTCAAAACACACCTGTTAGAGGACTAAGAAGAAGTACCTAGCTAAACACACTGACAGAAGTACCCTCAAAACATGTAGAACACATTGATTTGGAGGCAAAATAAAATTTATTAAACTCTCCAAGAGCATCGCCATCTACCTACATTTGACCTCCTCAAATCCCGTGACAATGTTTAGGTATTGATCTCATTCATCAAGAGATTTATGATTACATAGAATCATTGGAGAAAAGAGAAGCAACCAAGGTACCAATTCCAAATCAAGAAGAAGAGAAGGACTAGTTTAATGAACCACAGGAACCTCCAATATGTTATCTATAAATTGGTACTCATAGGCTGCTCCACTAGACAACTTAGAGTAACTCTTTCAAACTAGCTTTTGACTGAGGATTAGCCTCTTCAGCCTGAGAGGGCTCTCTCAATTTATCTAATGATTTTCTCAATTAGATATTAAATCAGATGGATAAATTTGTGATAGGTGTCGTATGTATTTGATTGCAGGTGAAAAACGGGATAGATTTCACTACCATTGGGCTCATGGAGTCAGTATGAAGGTATCTAGTGACAAATTATTCTCCTTGTGGAACTTGATGCTTTTTGTAATATCCCAAAATGGAATAATGCATCGATACAAAAACACAATATTTGTAACATATAAAATGTACATGTAAGTTTAAGATAAACATGGATATAGATAGAACAATTGAGCCATTTTATTAGGTGGAGAATATTTAGTTACAATAGTGTACAAAATATGAGGTAATTTAGCCAAAGAGATGGCTTAGAATGACCCTGAAAACATGCCAAAGTAGGAACTGCGTAACTGGAGAGCTGCTGGAAGAAAATATTGCATTTTCCCTTCAACAGATAATGAATATATGACAGTAGGCTAAAAATGGAAATGTATATCTACAGAAATCTGGAGCTCTGATGATGCAAAGATTCTAGATATGGGCTCTATGATGGAAACCCAAGATAAACCAGAAAGGAAATTATAGATCTATGAGATTGGAAATTTACCCTCTTGGCATTTGATCCCTGGTCTGCTGGGTTATGCATATTTGAAGCTAGATCTGAAAAATAGATGGCTGAAATATGTCATAAGATTAGATCTAAGCTTGAAGGGTTGACCCCTTCACTATATCCTCAAGCTAGAAGATCAAGATCTAGCTCCTCAATCCTCCAAATAAGGTTGCAGCTGTCGCTACACAACTGCTCATGAAAATTGCACTATAAAGGAAGGATTATCTCTAGCCTACTGTTAAGATGTGCAATGTAGCTAAAAAATGATGGAAATAATGTATACAATGTGAAGGAAAGGTCGTCCACTGGATTACTTATTGAAATGCTAGCAACTTCCCTTCTCCCTTAGATCTACAAGAATGGAATGCGCAATTCCTGATGGAAATGTTGCTGCTGGGAGATGAATAATAGATGGCCTGATGCCTGATATAGATATGAAGTACTAGAAGGCTTATCTTGAAGCTCAAGGTAATAGAATGAATCCTTCACCGGTTCCTCAACTGAAATATTGAAGGACAACCTCCTCCTCTCAAACTGATCTTCAGAAACGTGAAATTTGTAAATATGGATGTTCTTCAAAAAGTAGGAATAATATGGCACCAATGCTTAATGATGAACGAAGTAGAATAATATTTCAAGAGCTACTCAATGAAAGAGGTGGGATTCCCGACTAGGAACACCCAGTTCTAAACAACACTTGCAATCTTAGCTAAACAGCCAAAGAAAGCATGGAATTTCAAATGAAAATTCTAGATCTAAACAAATCATACATCAATAATAATCTCAAACATGCCTTCTATGCTGCCTTCATCTTCATTATATATTTTGTGAACCTTCTCATGCCTTGGCCCACATCATAACTACACTGTACATGTGAACACAGGTCTCCATGTTAACTACGTTGTCTCTCCATGATCTCCATAATGTGTGCATTAAATTCACTACTCCTCCATCATCTCATCATAAATTCTCTATGATCTTACATTTGATTCCTTCGAAGATCTTTGTTGACTTCTTCAACCTCCATGATCTTTCTCATTAATGAGACATGATCCCCACTCCTTTCATATTAAGTAGATGCTCCACTACTCCATTATGTAGATCTAGATCTGAAATATCCACATACACACATCAAAAATGGATTTTATTTATCTTTGGGGTTTCTGGGTCCCTCCACCCTCTTATTTAATTAATTAATTAAGTTTATTAAGAACTCTAATATTCCAAATATCATGTGAAAATTTGGGAATATTACAGTCCTCCCCGGAAAAATGTTGCAAAATTGGATGCTACATCAAACATCCTCCCTCCAAATGGCATCCTCATGTGAAAGGTCTTCCCATCTATCACAATGTGTCATGCATGTCCAACTTCAAAGCTACCTCTCTATAATGTCTAGAATGGCCTCCAACTGAAAAGTTAGATACCCTTCCTCATCAATGAATCTCCAAGTGGAAACCTTATGATGAAAAAATATCTCCTCTACACATGAGATGCATAAAATGAAGTGGTTCATTCCCAAAGTGGAAAGTCCCAACTCATGAACTATCTCCCCAGCCCATTATACATAGAGTAGATTACATCTATCAATGCTCACATCATTAGCCCTATTGGCCATGTAGGAATCAAACATCACATCAACTTAGGGATCAAAAAGAAGTAGAGACATATGGATGAATATGAACAATGTCAAACCATATTCTCCCAATAAAAACCAACACAACAAAGCCTTTTGTAGCCATGCTAGATCATCATGAAAGAAAACAAGAGAGCCATACTCTCTCAAAATAAGTCATTGCCACAATGCTTCTTGTTGCCATGCCAAATCTGCATCAATATAGATATGAAATCCATACTCTGTCAATAGAAGCCACTGTAGAAATGCCTCTTGCCGCCATACCACATCATCATTGTACCAAATGTGGTGGCCATATTCTCTCAAGAGAAGCCACCTTAACAAGGCATCTTGCTACCCCATCACATCATCATTATACCATGTACAATGAACATAATCCCCCAATAGAAGCGAACATTGTAAGGCCTCCTGTTGCCATCCTGCATCAATGTCATGCAGTGTATGGGAAGAATTCAGTCCATACTCTCCCATTAGTAACCAAAGCAACAAGATCTCTTGCAGCCTCCTTACATCATCATGATGTAAGTCATGGAGCAACAATATAGTGGTGGACATGTGAAATGTCTCATCAACATAATAAAAACAAGCTCCTTCATGCCACATCATGTGAGAGTTATAGTTTCTCCCAAACCCAAGTACATACATGAACATGAGATACATCCCAAACAGAAATACATGTAAAGACGTGAGACATATCCCAAACAATAGTAAATACAAGGACATAAGATATATCATGTGATCTCCAAGCTCTCTCATCAACAACCAAAGTAACCATGCCTTTTTATTTTTCATTCTTCCAGTGATGTGCAAGGCATAAATCAGAAAATTATGATCCATTGGGTGGTAACCATACTCATCCAAGAGCAACGAGTGAAACCATGCTTCTTTTTGGCCTATCTCATAGATATTCAAGTGGTTTTGCAACCCCTTTCTCCACATCATTAACCATTCATCCCAATGAGGATGATGGATCTCATTCTGAAAAAACTTGGTATCCTCCCATTGTAGGACACCAACCTCCTCAAACTGTTGAAGAACTTTTCTCTCCATGACATGTTGAAGTGCACCTCCAATGAGATCTCTTAATGAGACATTATTCTCATCAATGGCCTTCCAAAACCAATAATGTTCTGGATCTGCAGCAGGTAGAAGTTTCTCTTTGAGCTATGAGATGTTCATTGAGAAAGAGTCACCTTGAAAAGGGAAAATATTTCCCATCTCAAGATGTCTACCATCTATCATCTTCCTCTCCATTTCTTCGTGAATGAAGCTGCCATTCGATTTCTCCCATAATGAATGGGTCCTCAGCTTCTAGCTGTTTCCCTTTAACAGTGATGTAGATCTACAATTTAAAACATGTGTTGTCTCAAAGAAAGGCACAAAGTTGAACTCATAGCCATCCATTGTACATAGGATCATACTCATCCCATTTTATAAAACTGTACACTTCAACTCAAAGGGTTGAATGTAGTTCATCAATGAAACACTAGGATGGTTCTTCATCTCTGCCTTGATTAGATCAAGGGTCCTCTGCGCAGTGATGTGATGCTGCTCCAAATCAGCATGTTGATCTAACCCTTGGTCATGCAAAAGGCTTGATGGCATGTCCTGATAAGTTTCAATAAGAGGTACCGAAACAATATGAGATGAAAGTGGATGCATACCTTGGATTAATTGATACTCAGAAACATCTTGCGAGGTTACAATAGTTTCCTCTTCCGGTGCAATGATCTCTCCAACTGCTAGTAGTGATGATGGCTCCATCTCTACAACTGTACAAGCGTTGGTATCTGTCTTCTCCTCATCATGTATCTCATGAATCATGCATTGGGCTCCAAATTTCAAGTAATCAAGACCATCTTGCAAAGATGCAAGTGATCCTCCTCTTTATGTAAGCACATCTGTAGTTGGTGGTGGTAGGGGCTCCTCCTCTTGAGTGATAATGAGAACATCTTCTCTTGAATATTCATGCACTATCTCCTTGATGATGGGAGATGTCACTATATGGGATGCCTCTGGTTTCTTTCTACCATATCTTTTCTTTAGTCTTTGAATAAAATCTACATAAGCAGACACTTTCATGTGTGATAAGTGATTGAACCAACAATATTTTGCTTCACCATCTAGGTCCAGCGCTGCAAAGTCCCCAGCCTCTCTTTTTGATATAGGATACTTCAGAAAGAATGGATATAATTATTCCCTACAATCCCTCCATGTGCTTATGGAATATCCATCAAATGTAGGCAAGAATAATCTATGCCTCTTTCTTCTATTGTTGCTTCTGCATCTCCTCTCTTCTTTGAGATGCAAAAATTGTTGGAGAGAAATATTCTCCTTCAATGCTCTAGGATCTAACTTGTATTCAAACACATATCTACTTAGGGTCTCATGCCCCAAGCATTCATCATATTTAGACTAGTCCTCTTTCTCAAAGAAAGTGGATCTAGTGGAATAATGTGAAGCTATTTTCTTCTCTGGTCTTCTTTGCTGCTAAAAAGAGGTGTTAGTACCTTCTTCATCTTGAAACCTTCTCAAGGTTTCTCTTTGCCTTTATCTTCTTGTTTCATTGATCTCCTTAGAGAGATCCTTCATAGATCTAAAGCTAGATGAGGAAAAACGTATTCCCTCCATATTATATCTCTACTATCTACTTTCTTATGTTGTCAAAATGTCCACAAGCTAAGCCAAAGATCATGCTCTGATACCACTGTAATATCCCAGAATGGAATAATGCATTGATACACAAACACAATATTTGTAACACAGAAAATGTACATGTAAGTTTAAGATCAAAAAAGATACAGACAAAATAGTTGAGGCATTTTATTAGGTGGAGAAGATTCAATTATTAAAGTGTACAAAATATGAGGTAATATAGCCACAGAGACGGCTTAGAATGACCCGAAAACATGCCAAAGTAGGCACTACATAACTGGAGAGCTGCTGGAAGAAAATACTGCATTTTCCCTTCAACAGATAATGAATATATGACTATAGACTAAAAAGGGAAATGCAGATCTACGGAAATATGAAGCTCTGATGATGCCAAGATTTGAGATCTGGGCTCTATAATGGCAACCCAAGACAACCCAGAAAGGAAATTCTAGATCTATGATATTGGAAACTTAACCTCTTGGGGTTTGATCCCTAGTTGGTTGGGTTATGCAGATTTGAAGCTATATCTGATAAATAGATGGCTGAAATATGTTATACGATCATATCTAAGCTTGAAGGTTTGATCCCTTCACTATATCCTCAACCTAGAAGCTCAATATCTAGCTCCTCAATCCTCCAAAGAAGGTTGCCGCTTCTGCTACACAACTGCTCATGAAAACTGTGTTGTAAAGGAAGGAGGCTCTCTAGCCTACTGCTAAGATGTGAAATGTAGCTCAAAAATGATGCAAATAATATATAAAATGTGAAGGAAAGGTCCTCCACTGGATTACTAGCTGAAATTCTAGCAACTACCCTTCTCCCTTGGATCTACAAAAATGGACTGCACAATTTATGATGGAAATGATGCTGCTGGGAGATGATTAATAGATGGCCTAATGCTTGATATAGATATGAATTACTAGAATGCTGATCTTTAAGCTCAAGGTGAAAGGATGAATCCTTCACCGGTTCCTTAACTAAAATATTGAAAGACAACCTCCTCCTCTCTAACTGATCTTCAGAAATATGCAATTTCTAAAAATGGATGTTCTTCAAAAAGTAGGAATAATATGGCACCAATCCCTGATGATGAATGAAGTACAATACTCTTTCAAGAGCTACTCAATGAAAGAGGTGGGAAATGCGACCAGGAACACCCAGTGCTAAATAGCACTTGCAATCTTAGCTAAACAACCAAAGAAAGCATGGAATGTCAAATGACAATTCCATATCTAAATAGATCATACATCAATAATAATCTCAAACATGCCTTCTATGTTTCCTTCATCTTAATTATATAGTTTGTGAACCTTCTCATGCCTTGGTCCACCTCATAAATGCGTTATACATGTGGACATAGGTCTCCATGTTGACTACACTGTCTCTCCATGATCTCCATCATGTGTGCATTAAATGCACTACTCCTCCATCATCTCATCATAAATGCTCTATGATATTACATTTGATTCCTTCCAAGATCTTAGTTGACTGCTTCAACCTCCATGATATTTCTCGTTAATGAGACATGACCCCCACTCCTTTCACATTAAGTAGCTGCTCCACTACTCCATTATGTTGATCTAGATCTGAAATATCCACATACACACATCAAAAGTGGATTTTATTTATCTTTGGGGTTTGTGGGTCAATCCACCCTCTTATTTACTTAATTAATTAAGTTTATTAAGAACTCTAATATTCGAAATATCATGTGAAAATTTGGGAATATTACACTTCTACTACTTCAATGAAAAAGATAATACTAACACACAGGAAATATTCAATAACTTAATGCAAAAGGAAGTTAGAGCATGAGGGCATGAATTTTTCATAATTTAACATCAAGACATTGAGAGAAGATATTAAGGAAACATAAGGCATAAACTCATTGCAACAGTCAAAGAATCTCGGGTTAAGAAGAAAACACCATCTCTGTATATTACTGATATTCCAAGATTTATGATAATAGTAGTCTCAAAGTAACATTCTCCAACCCTTTCTGATTCTATTTCTTGTCTATAAATAGACCTTTGTTTCTTACATAGGATCTACCCAGCTAGCTAAATGATCGAACCATAACCTTGACACCTATCATAACTATAAACTACATTCTTGGAACTTGAAAGACACCTAGTATCTAAAGAATTATACTTCTAATAAGACTCTACTTTAGATTTATTACATTCATTTATTCAGTAGTGGGACAATTACATTGATAAGGATCATATGCTCAAGTCGCATTCACCATCACTAAGACATTAATATACCCACTAGATTTAGAAAACGTCATTCATATTTTTTAGGAAAATATAAACATAGTTTTAATCCTTGTCTTCATGTTGAGCTGGATAGGTGACACTCTTGTCGAGTAGTAAATATATATTGGGATGAACCACTATCATCTTGGATGTCTCCACCTCGCTGCCTGCCCTTCAAAACACTTTTCAAATCTCCAAAATCCATTTAAAACACTTTTCGACAAAAACATAGTACCCTTAGGCAGTTCCATAGCATAGTTTAGTAGCACATTTACTTCAGCCATCAAAATTCATTTTTTTCCTCCTCTGATAATTAAGATATGTTTTTTAGGTCATATGGGCTAAATACCATCATTTTCCCTCCCTTTATTTCCCTCAAAACTAGTTTTTTGGGTAAAAAACATCTTACAAGGATTTCCTAGTGAAATCTGGCCCTCAATCCTGGACTTCACTCCAAAACTACATAATTTCATTGAAAACACAGAATTGTCATTTTTCTTCAAAATTTCAGTTCTAAACCAAAATTTATGTTTCCTGGAAGTTGTAAAATTAATCAAAAGTTCCTTAGACCAACCCCTCAGACTTTGGGTAATTCATCTTTAGCATCAGCAAGCTATACCTCTTCAGGTTCATTTACCATTCTAATTTTCAGCCCTCTTTTCTTTAGTTCTTCTTGAATCATCTCCATTGGGACTTCCAGCTCCTTAACCTTCCCATTAAGTCTTTTCCTCTCAGTATGTAACCACATATTTATTTTTCTTATGTTCTTCACCACTTTCATTAGAGGAAGACTTCTCTTCAGCATTTTCTTAACATTTGACAGAGTTTTTTCATATTTTTCTAGTTGATCCTTCATTTTTGTTTCAAAGTCTACCATTAGCTATCTGTCTACCTTGGCCTCTTGTAGTTCCAATTTTACTTCAATGACTTCTTCCCTGGCCTCTCTTAATTTCTCCTGCAATATTTGTACTTCAGTCTTTGTCGGAACTTGCTCTTTTCCTTTTTTTTCGCACAAAGACCTCTTTTGTTGCTGGAGATAGGTCTATAATGTTTTCTTTAATAAGCAGCTTGCCTTTTTCAATATTTTCTGTTCTCTTACTCTCCATGGTACCCTTTGCAAGTTGTGACCTACTCATTGGTTTCCTTGGTTGGAATATGAAACCAACATCTTCTCCTGCAAAAACTAATTTTTTGACAGATTTACCTTTTTTCTTCTTCCTTCTATCCCCTTCAATGTCTTCTTCTTGGAAAATTGGATATATTCAATGTATATTTCTTGAAGGATGTCTTCAATATTTCCGTTGGAAATGGTTTGGCTCCTAGTTATCCTTCTGCTAGCATGTTTTCTAATTTTCTGTTTTTGACTTGCAGGTGGTGGTTGTGGGATATCTGTCTTTGGTATGAGTTCAGCCTCAATAACCATTGGTTCCACAATAGGTTGTCCTCTTTCTTCATTAACTTCTTCTATCATTGTTGGATATGAAATAATATTTGGCTTTGAAATATTTTTAGGTGTCACTGAATCTACTTCATATCCACTAAGAAAAAGAAAAGATGCCCAATCTCTATTTAACTTCTTTAATTCCTCCAAGACTAATAATCTAATCAGGCCATGGTGAAAAAATTATTTTTTACTACCCTCAGCCTTGGCTTGGATCTTACCATACATCTTACCCAAACTTCTAAAAAAAAATAAAGGAAAATCAAGGGGTTTCTCACCAATGAAATGCAAAAGGAGCCTGAAATGATATAAGTAGACCATGTGAAACCCCCCCTCGCAGGTAAAATACTTCTGGACCACAAAAAAAAACATTTGAATAATTTTCTTTCAAAATAAATCTCGGGGATGCCACTTTCCATGTTAGCTCTGATGTGCTCCTATTTGAAAAATTCCTCACAGCTCTGCATTTTTATTTTTGTGCCTTTGAACCATTCCTCACCTCCTCTGGGTATTTCTATAGCTTGAGAGATAATATTAGGTGATATTGTGAAATTCAAAACTCCTACCTTTGAGGCTATCCCTATGAAATTCACTGTGAAGTCCTTGGATATTTGAGCATGAAAACCCTGCAGCTTCTGACAGAACTATAGACAACCAACATTCCTAAAAGCATCCATGAAACTAGGATCTTCATTCAATAGTTTTAAGTCCATAGGCTCGTATGTCACACAATAACCTCATTTATTCACTTTCTTCTTCACCGCCATTACTCCTTTATACCCTCGCTGCTTCTTAGTTGTGACACCTGCAGATGAACAAACCTAGATAGCAAGTTGTTTGCGTTGTGAATCATCTCTTCAAGGATGACATTATGATGCTACATGCAATACTTTGAACAATGAATGAAAGAGAGGTGCTTAGAGGTAAATTTTAAAATGAAATTCGACAACTTTAGAGTGAATGGTGACAAATATGACCACAGAAAGAAATGATGAGTGAAATAAAAATCTTGCACCGTGAAGATCATAGTAACTAATTTGTTGACCTCACCATTACCCTTGGCCATTTAAAACTTGACACCTCACCCCGCTTTGTCTTTTCTACAGAAAAACACAGTTTCGTAGTGAAAAAGTTAAAATCCTGACAGATCCGCTACAAAATTGTTAGGTGATTCCGTAGTGAAATCCACTATTCTTCCATTATATTCGCTACAAAATGTTGAAAAATAGACAAGTGGATTAATTTTTGATTTGAAGGCATGGGTGCAAAAACTAAATGACATGTAGTGGATTTGGCTAACATGACATGACTCATGGTCAGTTTTAGACTTGGGATAAAGCTTATTACATGTTTTTTTTCATAAATTTCATCATTCCAACTATGAAAACAAAATGTAACCTAGCTGAATGATGTACAACACCCTATCCATGAAATTTTGAAAACTTATGAGTGATAACACAATACTTGATATCTTGAGACATGAAATCTTCGAATTGGAGACATTAAACAGGTATATTAAAGGTGAAAATCAATCTTTAAAAGCTCAAAATGGAGTTCAAATTTTGAAGAATGATAATCCCACGCTACATTTGGGTCTATGGTACAAAAATAATAGGAAATTGAATGAAGACAATAGGGCCATGAAGAAAAAATCATTAGTCGGAAATAAAAAATCACTATGAAGAAACTGAGGATGGCAGTAACTAAGAAGAAGGTGAAAAAGATAAAATTAGATGTACTAGAAGAAGTGTCCAAGGATATGCAGTAAATTTAAAGAGATGAAAAATTTTGTGTTTGTATGAAGACATACAAAACCTTCAGTGTGGGGGAATGTGGAGTCCCAGAATTGTTTTGTTTGACACCCTTTCACATCCATATTTTCCTTCTTTTCTCATCACTATCAACCTAATAAAGGAAATATTCACATTATTTTGACAAGGTAAAAAACTTATGTGTCCTATTTTTCATACTTTATAATATGCCCTATTATTTTGTTAAAGATTATATTCAGTTACAAAATAAACATAATTCTGAAAATATTTCACAGATCCGCAACTACCTCCATTGATAATAGGGTTCAGGTGCACCAAGTCAGCAAACAAGTATATTGGTAGTTAGAGGATGACTCCTTCATGGATATCCTCCTCCTTATCCAAGCTAATTCATGAATAATATCACACAGTAACACAACCAATGGTGGCAGTCAACACGTAGTAGTTCTTAGAAACAGAGTTTGAGAATGTCTTGATTTGTCAATTTTCTTTCCTAATAGAAAATCAACAGGATAGCAATATAGATAAATGTTTTTCGAATTAATGACATCATTAGGATGTGTTCATTCCGAAAGAAATTTATCTACATTATGGATCAGAAAAGTCTAGATCTAATAGGATAGCAATAGTTTTTTAGTTTTTAAATTGAATAAGGATTCTAAAAAGAGACCTGCAGGCATAGAGCTCATGTATTGTTTAAACACATTCTATAAAGCTATGGAAGCTCAATGTAATCGGGGGGCACCATATTTATGTTTTTTGAGTATCTTTTTTAGAAATTTCTCTTAATTTGAAGCTCCTTTCGTGCACTTATGTTTTGCTAGTTCAAGGAAACCTACTACATTGCAGAGGGGGCCTGGATGTAGATCATGTTATTTACTTTCAGTTTTCAGAATTCATTTTAATCTCATTACCATTTCATAGTTAGAAATTGGTTATGCTATGTGTTGTATTTCATTTTCAAGTTCAGTTTCATTAGTTCAATACTCTACCTCTACTTGTTTTTTAGAGTCACTCTTTACTTTTATTCTTTCTGCATTTCAAATAGCTCAGTTCATTTATTTTATTGCGTTTACATTTTGGTAGATAAAATTTCAGTTCTTCATAGCATTTTGATTATATCTTAGTTAATTTTTAAGTTCCATGCTTTCATAAAACTCGGACTTGTACAATATTTCATGCTTTCATAATTAGTTTAGAATTAGCTCTCTATTTAGCTTCATCATAACATATCAAAACAATCTGATAAAGAAAAACAAGTAGAAGTTAATCTAACATATCTTTTGAAAATATTTATCTCACAAAACATTTTTAACAACTCAATTCAATTGAAACTAATTATAGGAATAACATTTAATGTAGATGATAGATTTCTCTAACAATAAATTTACTTCAAAAACTCACTAATCCATAGGAATTCAACGCTAATCCAAAAATCCAAAAATTAACAAAAGATCAAAATTCAATCATCACCCTACCGACAAAGATTTCTAGCACACATAGTGCACTTGCACTTGAATGGTTTACTCACTCCTATCGATAATTTATGCTTGCAATTTAAGAACATTAAATTGAATAAACAATATACATGTAATATGAGCTTACAAGTAGTTGGGTTATATTAGAGACTTTGCTTTTTTAATTTCCAAATGCCAAATTCTTTTTTTCTCTCGACACGTTGAATAAAAATATCGGTTTAGCTCCATGTTTATTAATGTTGATTAATGTTATTCTGTTGTTTTGGGTTTTCACTAGTGTAGCATGACTCCTTTATAGAGCAATGCACACCTTCCAAATATCATGGGATGAACACATCTAATTTCTAATACTATATCATAAATTTACATTGAATATTGGTTTCGATTTGCATGCAATAAAAAATATATATAAGGTTCACGCTGAGGTAGGACTACTTTTGTGGAAGTCAAATTTGTAGATCCATTTGAACCTCGAGCAAATATTTTCAATTCTAACCATTATACCAACAACATATTTATTCAATCATGAATATAAATGGGTCAATTTCAAAACTCTTCCTATTATAGTATGAATAGCATTTTGAACTTGAGGAATATGATGTAAATGATTTTATGTTGGTTGTCCTTTCTGAATAATATGATGTGACATTAATTTATCCTATATGTGAAAAAAATATGGTATTTTTTAGTTTTTTTCTATATGTTGAGTCTTTCCCAAGTCTTCCTGATTTGGTCAATGATATTCCATTTGAGTATTTGTCGAGTGTGAGTCCTGCAACATTGGTTTGTACTTTTTAAAAAGTTCGTGTGATAGAGGGATTTCTGTTGTTTGTGCTTGTTATGATAGTGGACACAAATAGATTAGCTGGAAAAATATATGAACAATCCTAGCAAAAATATGTTAGCTAGAAATATCTCAGTTTTCAGAAATTAGAACATCTTTCAGATTCACTCATTTAGTTTCACATGACAAATTTACCCAATACAAAAAAAAGGACAATGTGCCACATAAATGTGAATGTTCCATACATGTTATTTGATTCCATAATTATAATAGTTTTTGGACTGTTTTGTAGTTTCCTTTAAAATAAATTTGGGAAACTAACTTTTTTCAGTAAGCAACACCCTTATACTCATTGTAAACTTATTATTGACAAACATTGATAAAGAAATTATTCGATCAGATAGTAGTAAGATACTTTAACATCAAATGCAAAATAAACAATTTCACTGGCATATATACAAGTTCTATTTCTTTTTGCGCTTGTTAGTCTTCTCATATTTTTAGTCTCTACTAATGGAACATCTAGGACAACAAGACCCGCTAGAACATTTTTTTTCATTATATACTTGCTACATATGCAACCTCCTTTAAGGCTTTTGAGAAGTGTCCCAACTAAAATTATCAAAGTTTCACTAAGTAGACATCTCACATCACAAGATCAAAAAGCTCAGGCACAAATTTTCACACAGTGCTTGGTTCAATTTACTATGTAAATAACCAAATCAACCTTTGTCATTTAATGGTAACAATGAAAAATAGGTGCTTAATAAGTGAGAGAGAGACTCTTGGACATCGATATGCATGAATACCACTTAATGACACACAACTTATAAATATCAACAAAACATTATTGTTGAGTTTCAGTAACATTCAATTTGTGGCATGCTAAATTTAAATCCTCAATGTAGGAAACACTACCAAAAAAGATATCAAATTTAATATGAAAGGCTTAAAATATTAACTTACAAATAATCTGATTGGGACATGGTATACTCTTCAACCATTTCATCAACATCTATTCTTGTATCAATCAATGATTTTTCTTCAACTAATACAACCATATCCAAACATTAGTCCAACAAATATAAGTGCTTACATTCACTCTATCTTCCAATAGACCAATGTTTACACCAGAAACTATAGACACAACGTAATTTCATGAATGTCATGGTATTTTGTTTAGTATCAATGGTTGTACTCAATTTCAAGCTAGAGTCTAGAGAGTTGATCAATTATAGCTCCATATCTGGCATAGCCAACCATGTCAAATGCATGATTTTAGCTCCACCATGTCCATTGGTGGCTTTAGGAAGCATGTCCCTGTCCTTGGATGATCTTCCAGAAGCTATGAAATGGATTTTCTTCTTGATTGGAGAGATGGAAATCTCAAAAGTGGAACTTAAGGGTGGCTAAATGATGGTAGAAAACACAATATGATGCACAACATAAAGAAAAAATATTAGCACAACAAATGAGGTCCTTCTTCTATTTACTAGTATGGTAGTTTGTTTTTATGAACCTTGGTTATTTGAGTAATTCATTTCAGTCTTGCAACATATGGTGGCATTATGTTACATCTTTAATATAGTTTAGTATGGGAATGCATATATACTTATATGGAATTTTCTTGAAATTTACACAACCTAAAGTTATCATTTGTGCGCATTGACATCACATTGAGCAATGTGAAGTCAGTCCTATAACGTTTTATTTCCTACTTCTAGCTTGTTTTGACACTTCTAAGAACCTAAGAGCTTAATTTGAAGAAATCAATGCAATAACCTAAAAATTATATATGTTATAGTTTGAGAGCTACCTCAACAATCATTGATACATGTTCTACAAAAAATAACATTCCTCAAACTACTGTAACTTTTTGAAAGACAAAACTGACATCACCTGTAAAAACATTCAAAAGAATAGACCCATAATTATGTAATTATTGTTCTTGAAAAATAATTTTTTATTTGTTTTTGTGTGCATCATACATGTATTTGTATTATATAACTTAGTCGCCCATATTTGACCATGGTTAAATAACTATTCATCATTCAAGTATTTTAGTGCCTTGAAAGTTTAGGACCTTCAATTCCCTCTCTCATGTGATTTGATATTGGCTCCTTAAACCTAAAAAAACACCATTTTCAACCCACATCAATTATGAATACCATATGAACCTTCTTACTACAAAAATAATTTCATAGCTAAAGGTAGAAAGTGAAGAAGGGATGAAACCCCACCATCTTTAACATGTGAACTTGATAATATTTTGTCGTGTGTGTTAACCCAATATAACGATTATTGGTTTCTTCTAGTATTAGATACATATAATTTATACTTCTAGGACAATGCTCTAACTCAAGTCTTAGGAAACTTACTCTTGATGAAAAAGATGAGAGTATAGGATGATGTTAGTTAATTTGGAAAAGTGTTTCCTAATTTGGAAATGTGATATCAAATTCCATGATATGTTAGTTCTTTTCAATATGCATATGGTTCCTTTCAAATTTTTCTTTGGATTTGATTGGGTGGACCCACCTTGGGTAGTGAAAATGCTAAATCAAGGTGAAATAAGATGAGCAATGGATGCATATTAAATCATACTCACTATCATGAGATAAGCAAGTTATAGGAGGTTTATGACATACAAACAATTTATAGTGATAGATGGGTATAGAAGGGAAAATTTTTCCTGGATAAATTGCCCCACTTTGAAAGTCAACTTTTGGTGAAAATTCCAAGTCCTAAATCTGGAATCCTATTGCAACAAGCTGAATTAATTCTCCTACTCGTAAATTACATTTAACAAGTTATTTTGAAAATTATTTTTGAAAAACATTGAAGAAATTACTAAAGCAACCTTGACTTAATTATTTTAGATGTTAAAGTAGGAAACTGAGAAAAATAAACAACACACACATGACACCGTTATTTTTGGAAAAATGTCTTCGGAAAAAACAAATGTAGGACAACCGGTGCAATGGATCTAAGGGTTTTATTATTAAGAGGTAGTTACATATGAATACATATATGATTGTCTCACCGGAAAAATCAGTGGGAGAAAAATAGTGAGTTCCCTCAAGCCTCTAAGTCCTTGTTGAGAAAATTAAATATTATAGAGCAATGCAACACACAAAATATGCGAAGAAACTGGCACACAAAACACATAAAACCGAGAGGAGGAACCACAGATATCGTGGTTCACCTAGTTTGGAGTTCACGTCCACCCCGAACAGCCAGTCCTTCCTTTCTATTATCTAGCAAAATGAAGAGACAAAACCTACAGTAGATCCGCTGTAATATCCTCTATTCTCTCTCACAATCTCCCTCTTTGTTTCTCGCTCCGAGAATACACATACAATACACAACTGCAATACAATACCCTCATAAAAGCGAGGGGTTGCCTTCTAGGGAAAAAAACCCTAATCTAAACATAACTTCTACCGTCAGATCATCCACCTATGAACGGCCTAGATTGACTAGAAATTACTATACTTTTACAAGGCAATTTTACATCTATTTTTAGCTTCGGGGGCGCTGTCCTTGAAACCCCCCACCAGGGGGGGTCTCCAACAAGCACTGTTGCCCCCCCTTGGACCCCCCATGGCAGTGATTAATTACGGGCGGCGTTGCCGCCCCTTTTAAGGTATATGGGTCCAATGCTATGATACAAAGTAAACAAGATAATCAGGCTCCACACCCAACAATCTCCCACTTGGAGACTGATTGTAGCAACTCCACCACTGCTTCATTTGCTGGACAATGACTCCTCTTTGGACCTGGCTGTTCCTCATCTTCATCGTCATCCTTGAAGACCAATTGAAACTGAGAACATTCTCAGTTTCTCCCTGGTTACAACTTTTGTTAGCATATCTGCAGGATTCTGGCTAGTGTGTATCTTTTCCAGCTTCAACTCTCCATCTTCCAATACTGACCGTATGAAATGGTAGTTGAGATGTATGTGTTTAGTCCTGGAATGAAATGTTGAGTTCTTTGCAAGATGAATAGCACTTTGGCTATCACTGTATAGTGTGCCCATATCATGCTTCTTACCCAATTCATCCATAAATCTTTGTAACCAAATCATTTCTTTACTAGCCTCTGTAGCAGCAACATACTCGGCTTCTGTTGTTGAAAGTGCAACAACACTTTGTATTTTTGAAACCCAACTGACAGCTGTTCCACCTACAGTAAATACATATCCTGTAGTGCTCCTCCTATTATCTCTGTCACCTGCCATATCTGCATCAACATATCCCTGTAGAGCAATGTTTGAACCACCAAATCATAATGCTTGATTTGTGGTACCTCTCAAATATCTGAGAATCCATTTTACTGCCATCTAATGTTCTTTTCCTGGATTATTCATGTACCTGCTTACAACTCCCACTGCATGTGCAATATCAGGCCTTGTGCAGACCATTGCATACATTAAGCTTCCAACTGCTGATGCATATGGAACTTTAGACATATAATCCATGTCTTCTTGGGTCTTGGGGCACATCTCCTTACTAAGTTTGAAATGACTAGCAAAAGGTGTACTAACTGGTTTTGCATTTTGCATATTAAATATTTTCAACACCTTTTCTATGTACTCATTCTGAGACAGTGTTAATTTGCGATTTTTCCTGTCTCTAGCTATCCTCATACCAAGGATTTGTTTTGCAGCTCCCAAATCCTTCATTGCAAATGAATTTGCCAATTTTCTTTTGAGCACATTTATTTTCTGCATGTTAGACCCTGCAACAAGCATGTCATCTACATACAATAACAATATAATATAGCTGCCATCATTTTTCCTTTTTAGATAAACACAATGATCAGAGTGACATCTAGTATAACCTTGTTTAGACATAAACTTGTCAAATTTTAGATACCACTGCCTTGAAGCCTGTTTTAAGCCATACAAGCTCTTCTTTAACCTGCACACCAATTTTTCTTTCCCTTTGACCTCATATCCTTCTGGTTGCTGCATGTATATCTCTTCCTCCAAATCTCCATGGAGAAATTTTGTCTTTACATCTAACTGTTCAAGATGTAAATCTTTCGCTACTACAAGACTTAAAATAGTTCTGATTGAAGTCATCTTAACAACAGGAGAAAATATTTCATCAAAATCAATACCTTTCTTCTGTGCAAACCCCTTCACCACAAGTCTAGCTTTATACCTCTGTTTTCCTCCATCTTCTTCCTTCAGCCTGTAAACCCATTTATTCTGCAATGTAGTTTTACCTGCAGGAAACTTGACTAAGTCCCAAGTCTGGTTATGCATTAAGGAGTCCATCTCTTCTTCCATGGCTAGCTCCCACTTCTTCCTACTTTCAACATGCATTGCTTCTTCATAACATTCAGGTTCACCAGAATCAGTCAACAATAAATAATATAATGAAGGAGAGTATCGTTCAGGGGGTCTACTTATCCTAGTAGATCTTCTAACACCACTTTCAGGTGTTTGAGGTGCCTGTTGCTGTTGTGGTGGTTGCTACTGCTGTGGTTGTTGATTATTATTATTTTCAGGCACCTTTACTTTTTCAGTTATCTCATCAAGAACCGTGTATTCCTTGCTTTCTTCTTCCTGTTTCTTTTCCTGCAGCTGATTCTTATACAAGACCTTTTCATTGAATATTACATCTCTTCTCCTAATGATTTTGTGATTTTCATAATCATATAAGCGATATCCAAAATCATTAACACCATATCCAATAAAGGTACATTTCTTTGATTTTGCCTCAAGCTTTGTTCTATTTTCTTTATTAATATGGACAAAGGCCTCACAACCAAAAGGCTTTAAAAAGGAGTAGTTTACCTTTTTACCTGTCCATGATTCCTCTGGAATACCACCATCCAAGGAACTTGAAGGCCCTTTGTTTATTAGATAAACAACAGTATCTACAGCATCTGCCCAAAATTGTAAAGGCAATCCTGCATGCAATCTCATGCACCTTGCACGCTCCATGATTGTTCTGTTCATTCTTTCTAACACACCATTTTCTTGTGGTGTTCTTGGAACTGTCTTCTCTCTACAAATTCCATGCTCTGAACAGTACCTATCAAACTCTTTGCTGCAATACTCACCTCCATTGTCTGATCTGAGACACTTCAACTTCTTTCCTGTCTCAATCTCAACCAAATATTTCCATTTCTTGAAAGTATCAAATACATCAGATTTATTCTGAATACAATAAATCCATGTTTTTCTAGTTGCATCATCAATAAAAGTAACATAATAACGAGAGCCACCGAGAGATGATACCTGAGCAGGTCCCCATACATCTGTATGCACAAGCTCCAATTTTTCTCTCTTATTTTCTTTCCCAACTCTGAGAAATCTGACTCTCTTCTGTTTTCCATAAATGCAATTCTCACAGAAATCCAAATCAACATTCTTCAAACTTGGCAACAAATTTCTTGAGTGAAGAATCTTCATTCCCTTCTCACTCATGTGTCCGAGCTTATGATGCCATAATGCTGCATCTGCTCCTTTGGAAGTTAAAGCATTAACAGAGTTAGAAATACCATTGCATAAATACAATGTACCAACCTTTTCACCTTTTTCTATTACCAACACTCCTTTGGTGACCTTCCAAGTTTTATCTGTGAAAGTTGTCACACAACCTTCACTGCCTAACTGCCCTGTTGAAATTAGATTTTTCTTCAGATCTGGAACATGCCTTACCTCCTTTAGTAGCCATTGGTTTCCATTCTGTTGTTTTACAAGAACTTTACCCATTCCAAGAATTTTACAGGGTTTATCATCACCCAAACAAACTTGTCCAAAATCTCCTTGAACATAGTCATGAAAATATTTCTTATCAGGTGTGGCATGGAATGAAGCCCCTGAATCTACAACCCAAGAATCAGTAACATTTTCGAAAGAAAGAATCAAAGCATCTTGTAACACATCACCTGTCACATTTGCTTCATGATTATTTTCTTGCTGTGCATCTCCTTCTTTTCCCTTCCAAGATCTACAATCTTTCTTTAGGTGTCCTCTCTTTCCGCATTTCCAGCACACTATCCCCGATCTGGACTTGGATCTGCCTTTCCTTGATTTACTGCGATAACCCAAGCTCTTTCCTCTTTCCATTCTTCTTCCCCTAGACTCTGCACTCAAAGCATTACCCGATGTCTCACCAGAGCTTTTCCGTCGCATTTCCTCGCTAAGGATAGCACCAACAACATCATCAAAATTTAAAGTACTAGATCCAGAGACAGAGTTACTAATGGCCATTACTAAACCATTCCAACTCTCTGGCAATGAGCACAAGAATAACATAGCTCTAACTTCATCATCAAAGTTTACCCCTACAGAACTTAACTAACTGGTAACTATATTAAAATCATTTAAATGGTTTGCAACAGATGCACCTTTCGACATCTTCATATTAAATAGTCATTTCATAAGAAATACCTTGTTTGAGGCCGAGGGTTTTTCATTAAGTTTCGCCAATGTCTGCATCAAACCCTCTGTTGTTGTTTCCTTAGAAATATTGAAGGCGACTAACGCTACAAGGCACAACCGCATTGTTCCAAGTGCCTTTCTATCGAGAATGTTCCATTTTGCGTCTGTCATGGCCGCCAGCTTCTTTGTTTTTCCGCTCAATGGTAGGTACAGATCTTTCTGATACATATAATATTCCATCTGCATCTTCCACAATGGGAAGTTTTTGCCGTTAAATTTCTCAACCCTAAACTTACCATCTTCTACCATTGCTCCCACTCGAACCAGGAACCCTTCTTTCCTGTGAGTTTATCAGCCAAATATACCTTCGGCTCTGATACCAGTTGTTAGAAAATTATATATTATGGAGCAATGCAACATATAAAATATGCGGAAAATACAAGCACACAAAACACATAAAACCAGAGAGACACAGATATACATGGTTCACCCAGTTTGGGCTACGTCCACCCCGAACAGCCAGTCCTTCCTTTCTATTATCCAACAAAAATGAAGAGACAAAACCTACAGCAGATCCGTTGTAATATCCTCTGTTCTCTCTCACAGTCTCCCTCTCTGTTTCTCGCTCCGAGAATACACACATAATACACAGCCGCAATACAATACCCTCATATATACAAGGGGTTGCCTTCTAGGGCAAAAAACCCTAATCTAAACATAACTTCTACCGTCAGATCATTTGCCTAATGAACGGCCCAGATTGACTAGAAATTACTATACTTTTACAAGGCAATTTTACATCTGTTTTTTTAGCCCGGGCGTTGCTCTGAAATCCCCACCGGGCGCTCATGTTGTCGCCTGGACCCCATGCGGTGATTAATTCTGACGACGTTGGTACCCCTTTTATAGTCTGAGGGTCCAATGCTGTGATAAAGTAAGCTCAGATAATCGGGCTCCACACCCAACGAGTCTGTTGGTCCAATAGCTGAACTGAAGAAAACCTAGCACCCTCTATGCCACCTTTTTGCATTATCTGTGTAGGTCTGCCTGGGGACTGCTCTGGAAATATGTCTCCTCATATGTGTGATATTTCATCCCTCAAGAAACTTGATCTCCTGACTGAAACTCAGACTTCTTCTTATAAATTATCTACCTCTACATGTGGCTTGTGTGGTCCTGCATCACCCGTTTTGGGTGTTGCGTCACCCTTTCTGGGCTCTGTGATGCTTCATCTTCATCTTTATTTGCCTCTTTGTTGATGATATTTGGCCCCTGAGAAGATCCTCCTGCTAAAACTGTCTTTTCCCCTCAACTGCACTAAAGAATAACTTAGATCGAATTTTTCCTTCGAGCACTACTCCATTAGAAAATTTGATCACTAGATCCTTTCTGTGTGTTTTACAAATGACCCATAATTATTTCTTTATAGTCTTTTCATTGAGAATTCAAAAGTCGAGATTAGATATCGAGTCAGTGGCTAAGATTACATTTAGACTTGATATTCCTTTTATAGGAGTTTCACCCACAGTTGAAATTAATAATCATTAATTATTTTAATTTCCTAAATTAGACTTAGGGTCCTCATTAAAAATAATTAATTTATCGAATAAAACTATTTGTGGGTGGAATTTCCCGAATTTTTTTTGAGTTATTTGTAATGAACGTGTATAAGCCTCTCCACAAAATTTGAGACTTAGATCACATCTGATGCTATCAAAAAATAAATACTCCCTCTTAGCGAGGAATGTAATCTAACAATATGCCCTGCTACACATTGGTTTGACTCTGAAGCATCTCCCTCTACGATGTTGATATCTGATGTGATGGCCACCAACAACTGCATTTCTACTACAACGATATTGTTTCCGACCCTACCACGACCAACACTATATATGTATTGCAGCTCCCTCATAAATGCCACATCTAATGCTATCACTGCCACTGCTAACTCTGCACTGCAACTCAACTGTTAAGAGAAGAAACTTGAAAACATCCAAAATTCTGAACAAGTGTTTAGGATGCATCTCGATGTTGAAACCCTAATTGTTGCTTGTCCCACACTGTCCCTCTGAAGCACTGTGCTACTACTTCTCTGCATTATGTCCCTCTGCTATGTTGCAACTTTTCTCTACACTGCTAACCACTACATTTGGCATTTTTGCACTCTTATGCACCGATTTAAAAGTCATCCATCCTACTACTGCTGATATTTGGCTCCTATAGCAAGGTCATGATCCAAGAGGTGGACTCCTCAAGAATCCTTCCCAACTAAATTTCTTGTGAACTTGCAGCTCAATGTGACTCCATCTCCCTCCTGGAGATGCATGGGTAGTCATGGCATACTCATCCTCCTCAACCTTTGCAGTCACAACCTTCGAATCGTGCTTCTCATCCTTGTGCTTTTTCTTCGAAGGACACTGGGTAGCATAGTGAACAAGTTCACCACACTTGAAGCACCTAGTATTTGAGACATCTTTCTTATGTCTTCTCTTCTCCTTCTTCCCTTTGGATGCAATGGCTACATTTTCATCCTCCTCCTTGCACTTCAACCTACTACCACTGTTTCCATCAAGTTTACACTTGACCAAGACTCTCCTTAGCTCTCCTTGCTGAAGAGAAACCCACATATCTTCCCGGCCTGGAAAGGTTGCTCTACTCGGGATACTTTGGAATAACGCCTACCAATCTTCAGCAACTGCATTAAGAGAAAATCTCATCATTGTTGTAGAAGAAGAGGTAGACCCCACGACTTCCATTTGATCATGGATATCCTGAAGTTTAGTGAGGAATGAAATAATGTGCTCCCCTCTCTACATCTGTGCCATCCTCAATTGCCCCTATAAGTAAATCTTCCGCTTCTCGGAAGATCCCTCATACATCATTGTCAAGGCTTCCCACTTATGCCTAACAGTGTCCTTGACGACTATATGGGACACTATATGATCTTTTACTCCATCAAGGAGAAAATTTTTATCCTTTGGCATGTCGGGTGTGTACTTCTTCAACAGAGCTGGATTTGCAGGGACTACTACCCTATACATCATGAAGAGCTTGAGGTCATATTCATCTATAAGGCATTGAATCCTCACCTTCCAGATTACATAGTTGGAGGCTCCCTCCAACCGGTCCCGATCTCTATGCCCGTGAGCTTCTATTGGCATCAAGAATGTTGAATTTTCTCCTCTTCTTCCCCCTATACACAACATAGGACATTCTTACACACTCCTCCTAGATTTTGTATATCTACTACTCGGATATGTTTCTTAGATCTTGGAAAAATGAAATTCCCCAAAAAGGAACTTCTAGAGGAAGAAAATTCCCTCACTGTGATGCTTCTTCCTTTTCTAATGTCTTTATGCCTAGAAAAAATAATTCTTCCTGAATAAACTGTATCCCACCAGCTCTGCACTTCTCCCTTTGGCTCGGAAAAATTCTGATCTAGAAGGCCTTCCTCTCTGTCATCTCACTCAGAGAGAGACTTTCCAAAACATTTCAGCTCTTCTGGCCTGGACTGCGCAATCCCTCTAGGGATTCAAGTTTCTTCTTTCTGCAGCCCTTCAAGCTTGTTCAAAACATTGGATCCTATCTTCTTGTTTCACAATCAACACTCTGATACAATGTGAAAATTCCAAGTCCTAGATCTGGAATACTACTGTAACAAACTCAATTACTTCTCCTACTTGTAAATTTCATTTAACAAATTATTTGGCACATTAATTATGAAAAAAATTGAAGAAATTACTGAAGTAGCCTTCACTTAATTATTTTAAATGTGAAATTAGGAAACTGAGAAAAAGAAATAACACAAACAAGAAATCATTATTTTTGGAAAATTTTCCCCAGAAAAACCCAATGCGGGAAAACTGATGTAGTAGATATGAGGGTTTTATTATTAAGAAACAGTTATATTTGAATACATATTTGATTGAGTCATCAAAAAAATCAGTTATAGAGAATACTAACAGAGAAAAATAGTGATTTTATATCCCTCTACACGTCATGGCTGATCTGGTACCTGAACTGAAGAAACCCCAATGCCCTCTGCACTGCCTTTGCGCAATTACAGCATAGACCTGCGTGGGGACTGCTATGGAACTGCGTCACCTCCTCTGCATCATCTTTCAATCCTTACGAAAATCGATCCCAATCCTCTTGACTTAGAATATAGATCTCCCGACTTAAACTCAGACTTCTTCTCAGAAACTGCGTTTCCTCGGCATGTTCCCTGCATGTCCATGTGTCGCCCCTTCTAGGTGTTGTGTCACCATATTTGGCTCTTCGTTGCTTCATCTTCATCCTTCTTTGCGTCTTTGCTAATGATCCTTGGCCCTAGAGAAGATCCTCCTACCAAAACTATCTCCTGCCCTGAACTGCGTTGAAGAATCACATAGATCAAAGTTTTCCTCCAAACACTGCTGATCACTAAATCATTTTAGTGTGTTTTAAAAATGAACCTCAAGTCTTCCTTTATAGTCTTCTCAGTGAGAATTCAACATCCGATATTAGATCTCCAATCAACGACTAAGATTACATTTAGACTTGAAATGTTTTTTCTGGAATTTTCACCCACAATTTAAATTAATACCCATTAATTATTTTAATATCCTAAGTTATACTTAGGGTCCTCATTAAAAATAATCAATTCATCAAATAAAATTGTTTCTGTGTGGAATTTCCTAAAAAAATTATGGGTTATATGTAATGCATTTGTCTAAGCCGCTCCACAATATTTGAGACTTAGATCACATCCTATGTTACCCAAAAATAAACACATTTTCCCTCATGTGCCCATCTGTCACCAACTTATTTGTCTATAATAAACCTATTGTAGCTTGTTTTCCCATGCTAGTTAGTGTAACTCAAATTTAATATGCCTTCTCAAAATTTCTTTAAGCAAAATTTTTCCCTCTCGTAGCTCATTTTTCATTCACTTATTTCTATGTTCTAAACTTGTCTCTAATATGCCTCCATTGTAATTTAAATGTTCCTCCTCATTAATTCATAATTCTTTCTTTCAATATATATATATATATATATATATATATGTTCAACATTGGTTAGTGTAACTTGTATTTATTATGCCACTATTGTAACTAAAATGTTCCTCCTCATTTATTCATAATGTTGTCTTTCAAATTTCAATATAATCTAGTATTTGTGATATCTTGTTTCTTTGTTTCCAAAATTTGTGGGCGGCGTCAAGTTTTCAGCACATGTTGAAAAAAATTAAGCTTACGTGCAATCCAAGTGAAACCTAAAGACAAGACATTGTCACCTCACCAACTCTCTTCTCACTTTATGTTGCCTCTACTCTAGCTCAAATGGGGCTTCCCATGATTAATATTGGTAGAATTCAAGGAAATGAGTTCCAAGGTGATATGAAGAGTAAATCCAATAAAATGGTTTCAAAATAATTTTAGGTTATGAATGTTGATGGGAGGAGTAGAGACTAGTGTATTTTCATTGGACATATAGACTCCACTAATTCTCCCTTGAGAAAGTATGAATGGATCAAGGGTGATGACTAGGTTTGTAAACTACTAACACTACAAGACCACTTCATAATTTTACATGCACTTAGATAACTTCAAGGGAAGACGCTCCAATAGTAATCTTCCTAGGGTTTACAAGAAATGATCTATTCAAGAACAATGTAAAGGGAATGCACCTTCACAACCATGAAAAGTAATGAAGTTAAAAAATTAATCCACAAATATTCTCCTCAATAAGGTGCATTAGCCTTCCATCCATAACACCAAATCCAAGACAAAAAAAACTCCAACAAAAATTTTAAAATTTCAAATTTTGTTAAGGAATTTCTTCCCCAATCCAACCATGAGAAATTTATGAGGAAGTGCATTTCCATTCATAAGGGGATGGTCAAGTTCATTTACAATAAAATAATGAAATTTCAAATTAAAACCCCCTAATCTAGCCTATGGATATACAAAAAAATGAAATTTTCATTCCAAATGTACAATAATCTACACTAAATATCTCCCCAAACAAGGGAGAAAATTCCATCACTAATTGAAAAATCGGCTTCAACATGCAACATAAAACCTCCAAAGTCCCTTCAACGTGAATTATGTTTCAAGAAACAGAAACAATCCCTCTAATTTTTTCTCCAAGTCTCCTTTTGAGTCTGGATGTGGGTTTCCCAAGTGAATGCTAAGCCTTAGTGGTGGGTCTTCTCCACCAATCATGCTAATAAAACTCTCAATCCTCCTTTAAGGGTGGATGTGTGGGTCTTTATCAGTTTGGCCCCACCAAATTTTGTTTCAAAGTTTTCACATGCAAATATACATCAACCTTCCTTATTTCTTCAAAATCATCTCAGTCTACTCAGAAAGACTGATATTGCACATATGAGCACCTTAATCATCAAATAAAGCGAATTAAGGATTTGACCATGAGTATGCTTACAAAGTAGAAAAACCTTTTCCTAGAACTTCTGTTCAAGCTACAAAATACCAAAACAAGTGCTTTGAAAAGTATTCCTCAACACTTCTACATCCGTGGACCAAGATTTCTTTAGATAGGCTTCTGGACCCATGGCATGATCATGAGATAAATTTTATTACATCATAAAATATATATAATATACAATCTCCAACTAGTTCTTAGAATGCTTTGAAGGCTTATATGTTGCATATTTCTCTATTGTGGTGATAATTGAACCTTCACAACTGTTATTTATAACTTCTTAAAGAAATTTCTGGATTTCTTCTATATGATTCGATTTTGTTGGAGTTGCAAATTTGTACACCCCTCTTTCTTCTTGAAACGAATCATACAATAAATTTCTTTGCACTTTTTTTTTTGCTCTTGTAGAAGTTTCAAGTGACTAATATATAATAGGCTAAAAGAAAAAAAATATGAAATTGCACTTTGATGTCACGAATGCTTAAGACCACGAAGGTTGAGATACATTTTTTTTTTTTGTCTTTCTTAATCAAATGCAACAACTTAAGAACAAATGATTTCACAAGCGTTTTCTTATATATTCCATTAAAATCTACAATATCTATAAACCTTTTTGTATTACACTCAATATTCTAACTGCAAATCCCAACAAACCCATCTCCCATATAGTGAATCTCCCATGTACAAACATAGTTGACCTGAGAACACCCATATCCCTACCAAAACCAAAATTTTCCCTTCCTTGGTCAACATGCCTAGCGTAGGCCTCTGTAATAATGCATCTATATTGTGCCATTTCTTCAGGCAACATCCCGATGAAACATATTATGGAATCTTATGCAACTTTCCCACATGAACAAACTTCAAAGAATTATTACAACATCTTTCCTTTCCCTTATTATTACGACTTCAAAGAATTTTATCGGAATTCTAAAAGCGTATCTAGAACCCTTTTATGCACAAATGCTCAATTTGGTGTTGAATTTTGGCCAACATCCATCTCCTTTGCTTGACACGTCCTTTTCTGTTCTCAAAACCTATACATGATTCAGTCCATCCAAGACCTTCTCACAAGATCATCACAATCAGATTTTGAATCAACAGTCAATCATCATCAATTCCATTCGCCTCTACCATAGCTAGAAGTTTACTCTCTATATCAATGATTTGACCATATTTTTCCTCTGCAAAAGACAAAATATCCCTACCTAGTTGAGTTATTTTCTATTCATCCTTGGAAACAGATTCTTTCATTTCTTCCCAAGAAGACTTTGTGGACAACAACTTTAACCTTGTCTCCAGTAATTCTGTATGCAATCCCAATGAATGGCTCTCTAGGTCCAACAATCTTTCATCACTCTTCAAATATTTCTTTGAAATTTCTTCAGATCTCTTATTTTCCTCCTTGAAACTCTAAATAAGAAAAAATTTCTCACTCCCAAAAGAAGCATTCTCTCCTTGCAATGACTTGAACATCTTTCCTTGTTTTTCATTGTCTTTGAACAATTCAAAGTGTTTTTCCTCAACCTGTCTATATTTCTTGGCAACCTCCGCATGTGATGATTCAAATGCCATCCTCTGCTCTTCCTTTCACTACAACATAAAGGGGGGTTTTAAGACAATATTTAAGACAATTTTTGGGTAAATTGTCTTAATTTGAGACAAAAGAAAACTTGTGTATTGTCTTAAATATTGTCTTTAAGCGGGTGTCTCAAATTCTTTTCCTAACTTGATATATACTTCCAGCAACTCTACAAGTCTCTTACTCCACTCCTCAGCCTACTTGTTAAATATAGCCTTTTTGACAATCAATTTTTCAATTTTTTATTCCATGTTTCACGCAAACACTTGTACTCCCACCTCTTCTTGTAGCATTTCATTCTACTGTTCAAGAGCATGTTCTGTTCAATTGTGCTGTTGTTGGACTTTTTCATTGACATGTTGATGAAGGCCATTAATTTCATTTTCCATTGTTGTAATTGTTGTAAGCAAAACTTTCAACCTCTCTTCATAACTGTCAAACTCATCTTTGAACACCTGCTTTTCGCCTTATCATTTGTTAAACAAGGTTATAGGATTCATTTGCTGGTTTCTTTGCTTTAGAAGGGTGCTGCTTCCTCATGTTGCTTAATGCTTGTGAATCTTATGTTAAGGTTGATGAAAATATCATTTAAATAATTTTTACCTGTTTTCCGAATATCGAAATCTGCGCATTGTACCGAAAAGTCAATGGTTCCACGTCCTTTGGCTCGAGGGGTTCTTAGAAAGAGACTCCAACGAATTGAAATAGATGAACTGCACAACAATATAGGACTTGTTATTTTACAGAGAGACCAATCAAATCTAAATGATGATTGTAGAATTTAATTGTTGTAAAAGGGATGATCAAAATAATTAGACGGGGAGGTTCTGGTAGGGAGATATGACCATCTTCAATAAGGAATTTACTCACCCTGACTTTCTTAGCAGGGCCACAACTATCCCTCGTCCACCTGCCAAGAGAGTTGAATTTTTGGGCAAATTAATTATTGTGTTACTATTTCCTCCACCTGCCAAGAGAGTAGAATTTTTTAGCAAATGAACTATTGTGTTACTAGTTCCTGCACTTTCCACGCTTACTTGGAAAACACTTACATCATTAATTGGATTTTAGGCCCAAGACAATCACTCCGCCTTTGGAACAATTAGCAATTTATTGGTTGTAAGGAGTTCCTGGCAATAAATCAACAACAGTGGGATCTTTCTTGCAATAATGTGGAATATTTCCTTTGTACTTGGAACAATTCCCTTGCTCTTTTTTCTAAGTACCAACAATTGAACAAATCACCTCCTTTTCCCAAGTCCACCCCAAACTCCATCCAGGACTCTGTATGTGTGTGTACTGCTGAAAATTGTTTATAGTCACGAACACCTGCAAGGGTTAAAATGGAATTCTTTTAGACCAATGGTACAAATGATTACGAGTATATTTTATTGTTGTAGATATTATTTGTTGATATATCTCCCTTTGACAAACCTCTTTCCCTTGGAGTAAAACATTTGTGCAAATCCGAAGTACACCATCATTTTTTTGGAAATCTGGAGTACACGATCAGATTTATGGAATACTATCAAGTGTGAATACTCTTCACCACTGTTGTGGATCCCCAACCTTTTGTAACTACTTCAAATCAAAAACTTGTCCCACAAGGGAAGACTGTGAGTGTGAGATGTGGTGTGGATGGGTACTAACAAGATAATCATCCCATTTTATGGTTATGTTGTCATTTGGATCTAGTGGATCATACAGTCTTACCTAAACAAAATCTCACTTCAATAAAACCATCGTAAAAGAGAGCTCTAAATATAAACTCTACAGAAAACAATCATGATATCTTATAAACACATAATGAATTAATTAGTTGCAATCATGATATCTTATAAACACATAATGAATTAATTAGTTGCAGAGCCTGTATATGAGATCTAGCATCATTATGCATTCAATTAAAGATAAAAGCAGTATAGTAACATTTTTTTAAATAAAAAAGAGTACGATATTGAAAAAAAGTCAATTAACATTAGTTGAACATCAGTTTCATAGTTTGTATAATATTTCATGTTCCATAACAAGGTGATAGCAATTGAGCTTCCCGGTAAGGTTGATTAACATTGGGATGAAAGTGAAAGTTTGATAAATACCAGAATAAAAGTGAATAGGTTTGATGAGGTGTGGCAAGACAGAGTCCTGTCCCTAATAGAAAATTTATAAACAGTAAAATTAACTGCACCCAAATCTGGATTGCATTAAGAACCTTATTAGTTTGGGAGAATGCAAAAGCTATAATTAGTATTAATCCCAACAAAATCTCAGATATGAATCACCAGCGACTCTGGACCCTCCTGATGGTGCTGGTATCATGGAGTCTCATGTTATTAAGTGCTGCTGATAATTACTTCACTTGCTAGTTTGAATGCTAAACAATGGCCAGATCCATAATTCTCTACTTCCCATTGAAAAAGGCAACATATCTTCAAGAGTATGGTCTCACATTCATAAAGATCCCCATCATTGAGCTTCCATACTTTAACTTCAGGAAAAAAAAGAAAAACAAGATCCCCACCCTCAAATTGGAGCCTCCATCCACACAGAGGACACCAGAGTAGGATTTTCGTTGGTATCTCTGTTCAATATGTGATGGTTTCCTCCGGTTTCCTAGTTAAATCAGAATTTTTCTTTGTTTTGGTTTTTTAGCTCGATTGGGTGCATGAATAATATAAAAGGGAGTTGTCTTTAGTGCGATTTTTTGGAGTTTCAGGTGCTGGAATTCGTGAAAAAAATTGAGGTAAAATCTTGGTTTTTGTTATTTAAATTGGTTTTTTGACTCTATATATAAATGCAGCACCTGCAAAAATCCCTAGACCATTTCTATTGTGCAAGAGTAACAATCAAACTTCTCTTTTCAATAAATTCCTGCAAAATTTTAGAGAAATTACGTAAAAAAAAAAAACTTCCTAGAACACCAAAAGTGACTTTGAATGAGAACTTGAGCTTGGCTGTAGCTGTACGCGTTGCGGAGGTGGCATGCACTAAACGAAGAGTCGAGGTCGATTGCAGACTCAAACAGAGACAGAGACAGTTGCACGCCGGGGTCCCACAGATCATGTCAACGTGCTGCGAGAGAAGGAAGAGAAAATGGCCGTCGGGAGGTCCAATTCGCAGGATAGGTAGACTCCGCAGAAATACGCTTCCAGAAATAAATTTAACAAACAATAAGCTCCCCAAAATAAATGTCACACGAGATAAAATGGATAAAAGGAGGTCGGATGTGCAGAAGTGGGAAAGTGAGGTTGTGATGAAAATGGATATTACCACTTTGCAAAGTAATGGATGCATGTGATAATCTCGATATCCTCAAAATTCAGGATTTGCCAAGCGAATGGTGTGGTGGGAATATTAAGGAGAGAAATATGGAATATTTCATTGAAAACCAGAGGACGAATATGTTGTTTCCCATTTTAATGGGAGAGGGAAGCAATGATGGCACTGATCACTTTCCATTGTACTGTATATTTACATTCTCCGATATTTACTCGTTTGTTAATGGCACTGATCACTTTCCAGGGTACTGCATATTTACTTTTTCTCATATTTACTTTCTTGTTAATTGCAGTCTATTGCAAGTGTGTATATATATACTTGCAAGCCACTGTAATTTACAAGTGTGTATATATGTGTGGGGTTTGTCAAGTTATTTGGGTTTCTTAGAGATATGACTAGAGGGTTTATCTTTGGCTTGAAACATATTGATAGAACTGTATTTAAGTAGTCAAAATTACTCAAAGATCACACTTGGCCTGAGACATATCATATTTGGCTGATCTTTGGCTTGAGAAATGTTGACAGAGAAGTATTTAAATAGTCAAAATCACTTAGAGATTACTTGCTTTAGTCACACCATACTTTAACATGGCTAAATTTTTTTCCACTAATTTCGAACTCTAGTAACTTAACAATACACTCAACATTACCATAAGATAATGATTTTATTTAATTATAATTTATACTGTTTTTTAAATTGTTTTGAGTTATGGCTATGTCATTTTTAATTTAATTATTTTGTTAGACTTGTTTAGCTAGACAAAATATAATATTTTCATTATAATTTTAATACATTAACTATAAAATATTTTCACTATAATTCTTATAAATTATTTATATTAACAGAATTGTTTGATTTTAATCTATGGTATGATATGAATGTCTATGTTGCCCAAACATACCACATCTGCAATATAAATATGAGCCTTATGAATGTCTCTGTGGCTTAAACATACCATATCTACGACATAAATACTCGGGTCTGAAAGTTTGATGACTCTACGCCCTTGGCTATTATAATATATATCTGCGACCTCTGCCTTCGTCATACATACCTCTGTGGCATTTGTGGTGAAGTTTTGCATCTGCTGTGTAAATACCCCAACGGTCTCGCATCTAAACTCTGCGGAATTTGTATATTTTAAATTCGGATATGCGGATACGTGGCTGGTTTCTCTCTGGTCTGGTCTGCAACTACATTATTGTGATCCCTGCGAAGTCTGCAATCTTGGGGACGCTCAATACAACTGGGACATACTTCCTCTGCTGCAAGTTCCTTCTACTCTCTTTTAGTTAAGTTTTGTGTATTTAAATTATAAGTACTTCTCTTTATATTTCTAGGTTCCTCTCGAGCAAGATGAAAGAGAGAGAAGTAAAATTACTTTAGACAATTTTGAGTATATCTAATGTTTAGAATAATAAAGTAGAATTATATACAATGCTCAACCATAACCATAAATCATTAGAAAATAAAATATTAACTAAACTCCAAAATATGAAAGATAAGATTTAAGTAATAGAATATAGAAAACAATCAATGGTTGAAGAAAATGACACTCTAGGTTGAAAAAAATGACACCCTTAGAAGCAAGATTAAAAATATAAAAGAAAAACTAAATAATAAGTCAATCATATATAGCACAAAGATTAAATTAGATATCAAACCCATAAAAGAAGAAATTAGCAAACTAATTGAACTCGGCCATGAGCGCCATAAAAGAGCCTTAAACCTTATAATTCATGTTATAGAAGAGAAAAAGAATAAGGATGCATTAGAAATAGTAAAAGAACAATTAAACAAAAATCTCAAATTCAAACAATTTATCTCATAGAAGAAATAAGGGTGGTCTTAAACCTTATAATTCATGTTATAGAAGAGAAAAACAATAAGTACACATTAGAAATAGTAAAAGAACAATTAAACAAAAAATCCCAAATTCAAACAACCTATCTCATAGAAGAAATAAGGGTGGGAAAGGTACTTGAGCATAAATACATACTAATATGTGTTAAGGTAAGCTGTAATGACCATAAACTAGATATACTTAGGGATTCCCCAAGCCTAAAATGAATAAGAATCTTTAGAAATGAAGATCCTATTCCAGAAGACCAACCTAAACATAGGAAAGAAGATCAAAAGGTCAAGGAAGCAATAAAAGAAAGGGAATGGGGTATCAATAGGAACAAGAAAACTATTATTAGAGATACAATCCAAAATAAGAGTGATCACTAGGATCACTACTGGAGAATGATGAATCTAGGGTCCCTCACCTTGATATTCTTTGGTAATCTTGGAATAGAAAATATTCTCGTAAGGTTATTGGTGGTATATCATGCCAAATAAAGAACAATGTTGCTTCTCACATCAAACTTTATGAAATCAACCCCTTCAATCCATACATTTGGATCCAGATCGATGATTCTACCACCAATAGGACTTTTCTTGCAATATATTATTTCGCTCCTATGAGTTCTACCTCTTATAAGAAAAATAACTTGGATAAGGATTTCCCTTTCAAAACCTTAGAGAAAGACATCCACAACCTAAGGAATGAAGGTAATATCCTTTTGCTTGGGGACCTTAATGCCAGAACTTCTACTAACCAAGCTATTCTGTTAAGTAACAACTCTAATGTTGACCCCTTATGGCTTGATGAAGATGGTTGCTTAGCTAATAGATTGAAAAGAGTCTTTGAATATATAACTCAAAACCTATTTGGCGCTAAGCTTCTCAAACTTTGTAGCTCGCAAGACCTAATTTTTTGTACTAGGATTAACAAGTGGCCTACATCCGGCTAGATGAATTGTATCCATGGGCTAGGCAATAATGTAGTGGATTATGTGATTTATGACTACATGTTTTCAATCGTATTACAAAGTTTGAGTTGCTTAATGATTACGAGCCTCAATCTAACCAGAGGCCTTTGTCCTTAACCCTCAATCTTGTTATGTTGGGAAATATATAGGCCAATAGTTAGGATTATTTCTCTTTCTATGATAACTTCTTGTGATATGTTTTTACTTTTTCTTTCTTATTAGCTTCTTATCTTATTATTATGTTATTTTATTATCAAGATATAAAAAAGAAAAAAACAACAGTTCACAATAACATAGGATATACGTTGTAAGTTGGGGCCAAAACCTCTCTACTTGAGAGGAATACCCACAAATCTCTTCTCTTATGATAGATTCTTCAATTGGTGAATTCCAAGACATCTAGATCAATTCCAATACCCTTCCACATCCAAGTAAAACTCCTTCTAATGATTTCCTTCCTTTGTCCAAAACAAACCCAGACAAATCTCTTCGAGCAAAACAACTTCGACCCCAAGCTTCATATTTTCACCTTTATTGCAGGTCTAAAATTTTCAACCTCTACTACAGGTCAAAAAATTTCGGCTCCTTACAACTACTATTACATCCACATGTGTGGGTGAAATTAGCCATCGAAGGCCGCCCATTGAGTTCTCTTGACTTGATTCCTTGTATAAGGTTAGTAGGTGACCTAATAGACCCTTCTTCCTATGAATTTGATCCTCTTCCAGCAGATAGAGAATTTTGACCTTAAAGAAACAAAATCTAGCTTCACTTCTTCAATGTGCAAGAGATAATTAGCCCAAAACGAGTATTTTTCTTCATCCTCCTTCTTCACTATCATTTTTCTATTTCTCCTTTGTTAAGATGATATGGTAGGTGAATGTGTCAAAAGGAGGTCAAGTTCCCTCATTTCTATTGGCTTATCAAGGTGGACATCGGTCATCAAAATAGGTTGACTTCTTAGCTTCCAAGGTGACTTGGTCTTGAAGGGTATTTTGACACTTTTAAATACAAAAATATTTTTCTTTACAAGTTACAATTTCTCGATGAGGTATTCAATTTATGAAAATGACTCTTTTGACTTCTTGACGTAGGAGAAAACCTACAATCACTCAATGTGTGCTTGACCTCTAAAATAAAAGACCTTGAGCATGAAACCCATGCTCCAAAAATAACAACAATATTTTTTCTTTCATTTAAAAAAATAAAAGAATAAAAAGAATTCCATATTTATGAAGAATGAACCTAATTACACATTTCTCAATGCTCCCCCTCAACTAGGGGTGTATTCATAAATGTTACCTCGAAATTCTAAATTTGAAGAGATATCATAAGAAGAGTCACATTGGTAACCCATATGTCTAGCATCATCATAACCAAAATTTTCACATAGCAAGGCCTTGACTAACAACTCTATATTTCCACAAGATCAGAGCACAATACTGGTGGGACAAATGATTTATAGACACTCGCATCATTGTCTCTCATGATACATATCCCATCTAGGTGTTCGCAGAGTATGTACTTCTTAGAATATTCTTATCTTTGATATGTAAACCTAAAATAATATCGGTCCTCGACTACTGTTACCTTGGATTCCCTGCCTCATCCTCAAAGAGTATCAAATGCCAGATGTTTACCCAATCCTTCATTATGTATTCCCAAGTGAAGACATGAATTATGTGCCCATCTCTTCCTCTCAACTAGGGAGGATATATCAATGAGACCAAGGTTGTCTCTCAAATAGACAAGCTTCTTGTTAGGAATAGATTTGGTAAATGTGTTAGCTACCTTCTCATCAATCGAGATATAAAGTAGATGCAACACACCATCCTGTACTAGCTTCCAAATGTAGTAATACTTGTTGTTTATATGATTTGTATTTCCATAAAACAGTGGGTCTTCGAAAAATCTTATGCAACTGGTATTATTACAATGTATCAGTGTAGGGTCCATTTGTCCTTCAAAAAAGTCGAACAAGAGCTTCCTCAAGCAGAAATATTCTTTACTTACTTCACAGGCTGCAATATATTCAACCTCATCACTACTCAAAGAAATTGATTATTTCTTTCTGCTCATCCTTGAGATCATGGAGGACCGAAATCTAAAGCATCCTCCTATAATGATCCTTCCATCGTGCATAGTGCCTCCCTAGTCAGAATCTGTATATCCAATCAAGTGGACTCATTTCATGTTTTGGCTCAATTTGGAACTGACCGAGAACATTCACTGCAAAACATTTTTTTGGTCAAGTATTCACCAAGTACATCAGTGAGCCAATCAATTCTCTATACCTATTCATATTCATTGGGCTCGATTTAGAAATCCTTAGCCTTTTTAAGTTTGTGATCATCGAGGTTGTCATTGGTTTTCAATCCATCATGCCAAACCTCTTCAGCATCTCGATCACATACTTCCCTTGAGTCTTGACCTAGATAGATCTCATTAGGTCCCTGCCAGACTTCCAGTCCCAAATATTAGTGCAACATCGCAATATCCTCCATATCGAATTTTGTTTCTAAATTCTTCTTACATTATTTGATTCAACCTTCTATACCTATCAACAGAGGATCATCCACATACATAAGAAATATTATTGGATCATCCTATCAATAGAAGAACGATTATGTGTTCATTATTCATGACCTTGATATAGAGATTTAGATCAAGAGAAGCCTTTGTAAAGCCTAATATTTGTAAGTATGCATACATTCTTGCATACCATGTCCTTGGTGATTTCTTAAGGCCATATAGTGCCTTCTTCAACCAGCAAACATAACCCTCTCTATCTTTGACTTCAAATCCAAATTTTTTCTCTCTATATAGACTTCTTCATCAATTGTGCCATTTAACAATATAATCTTGAAATCCATTTGATGTATATTACATCCCATCGATGCTTCCAAAGAGACCAATGAGTGCATAGTTGTATAGCTTGTTGGTGAGTAAATGTATCTTCATAACCAATGCCTTCTTTTTGAGAGAATTCCCTAGCCACAAATCATTCCTTATACTTGTCAATACTTTCAATTTTCACATGTTTAATCTTGTAAATACCCTTGTAAGTCACCACAAACTTGTCTTTAGGCCTAGGTAGGATCTCCCATACCCGATTCTTCATTATCGATTAATATTCTTTAATCATGGCATCTTTCCATTCTTCTGATTGAAATTTTTTTCAAAGATGGATAACTCTGATTCTATTAGTTTTTCCATATATGTTGCATAAGCGGAAGATCTCTTGGGATTCTTAATTTCTATAAATGTGCACTTAGATGCTTTATGTCTCTCTACATCTAATAGAGTATATTTAAACCAGTTAAGTCTCTTCCTAGTCTTAGGAATTACCACACGTTGTATAGGTTCACTGATACCTTCATCTTCATCATTTGATTCTTCTTCCCCTCTAATAACTTCATCTTCAAAAAATATAATTTATTCATCATCATAGTCCATAGGGGGATCCTTTGAGTTGTAGAATGCAATACTTTCATCAAATAACACATATTGACTGACTTCTATTCGGTGTCTTTCCTTTATTGAGGTTCTATAGGCCTTAGAAGAATTACTATAGCCAACAAATTTTCCCTTCATGCCTCATGAATCCAACTTATTTCTCTTATCCTATGGTACGTGAATATAGAGAGGACAATAGAAGGTTTGGAGATGATCCATGGTTGGATTCTTAGTTAGGAATGCTTCTTCGGGAGTCATGTTATCTACTAACCTATGGGGACTTTGATTTGTATGTATACAATTATCTTCATATCTTCACCCCACAAAAAATTTGGCAAATATTGATAATGTAGCATGGATTTTACACTTTCTTCAAAGGACCAATTGTTTTCATTCTGCAACTCCATTATTCTTGGGATTTTATGGGACTTTGAGGGTGTAAACTTCTATGATCCATATTTTTTTACAAAAATATTTCGGAAAAATGAAATTATCATTTAAAGGGCCAATGCATTTCGATCTACTCAGTGTAGTTCATCATCGGGAAATTGGTAAATACTATCATCTCCCTCTTAATCCTAAACTCCTTACAGAAGGCTATAATTTCCTTGGATGTGTGTTTTCTTCCATTACGAGACCTTACTATCTTGATTCTTCTTTTTATAAGGTTCTCTACTTCAACTTTGAATTCTTTAAATTTGATAAATACTTCATCCTTGTATTTCATTAAATAAACCAAAGTTTTCCTTGAATGGTCATCTATAAGGTTGACATAATATAGATGACCTCCAATCAACTTTAGATTCATAGGAAAACATACAAAATAATGAATGATATTCAAATTTTCTTTTTACCTTGAAGCACTACTTCGAAATGGTCTCTTGGTTTTTTTACCCAATGCACATCCTTTGCATCCTCATCCATGATATTCTTTTAGTTCGAGGATTCACTATTTCATTTATGGTTGGTAATATTTAGTAATGAAGATGACCAAATCCTCTATGAAAAATTTCACAAGGGATAACTTCAGTTTGAACCAAATCTTGAGCAAGGAGAGTCAACAATCTATAAAGTCTCACATCATGGATCCCAATCATCCTTGCACCTTCTATGCTTACTTTTTTACCAAATACTGCAACCTTTCCATCTATGAAAGAAATTATATCAGCATTATCTTCAAGACATGAAATGGAAAGTAAATAGTTGTGCAAAATTAGAAGAAATATGATATTGTTGAGATGAATATTTCCTCCATTCTTCATCTCAAGTGAAGTTGATCCAGTTACTATCACATGGTAGCTTTTATTGTCACCAAGCTATATGAATTAAGAGGATTTTCCTTTTAATAATGTCTTTAGTTCCTTTTTTTTACTTGTCATCTGCCTTGATGTTGCATTTTTTATTACCCAGATATTCTCATCTTGGAATTTGCGAGTGACGGTTGAGAATAATCATTCATCCTTTGTATATGTCTTCATCACTTGCTTATTAAGATAAAATAGCATATCCCATACCTCTTTGATTCCCTTATTGAGATGACTTTTTACCTTCACACAATTCTTTAGGAACTTCTTAAATGTAGTTATATTCATTTTCCCTTCACCAACCTTATCTCTCATACCATGTTGAGAAATCTATAGAGAGGTAGTGAGGATGAATTCTATTTCTATAATAGATTCTTATGGTATCTTTTTACTTGTTATTTCTTATTATATTATTCTCTCCTTATAATTTTCGTTTATCATCAAACAAATATCAAAACAAGAAGAATAGTAGTATACATGAACGCAAGACATAGATTGCAAGCCAGGGCCAAAAACTCTCCACTTGAGAGAAAACCAACAAATATATTCTTTTCTTATACATTCTTTAATTTACAAATTCGAAGACCTTTATACCAAGAAAAATAGCCATACAAGACCAAGTCAAACCTCTTATGATGATGTTCTTTCTTTTTACAAGACAAACCCAGTCAAATCTCTTCCAGCAACACAACCTTGACCCTGAGCTTTTGATTTTCAACCTCTAATATAGGTATGGAATTCCCCCCCCCCCCCCTGCAATTTCTACTACATCCACTCAATGTCTGAACAAGGTTTATGTATGAACAAATTTATACTAGATTTCACTCTGATCATTGTGTTTATATGAAAAATAAAAATGATGGCAGCTATATAATATTGTTATTGTATGTAGATGACATGCTTGTTGCAGGGTCTAAGATGAAGGAAATAAATGTGCTCAAAAGAAAATTGGAAAATTCATTTGCAATGAAGGATTTGGGAGCTGCAAAAAAAATCATTGGTATGAGAATAAGTAGAGACAGAAAAAATCACAAATTAACACTATCTCAGAATGAGTACATAGAAAAGGTGTTGAAAATATTTAATATGCAGAATGCAAAACTAGTTAGTACACCTTTTGCTATCCATTTCAAACTTATTAAGGAGATGTGCCCCAAGACCGAAGAAGAAATGGACTATATGTCTAAAGTTCCATATGCATCAACAATTGGAAGCTTAATGCATGCAATGGTCTGCACAAGGCCTGATATTGCACATGCAGTGGGAGTTGTAAGAAGGTACATGAAAAATCCAGGAAAAGAACATTGGATGGCAGTGAAATGGATTCTCAGATATTTGAGAGGTACCACAAATAAAGCATTATGCTTTGGTGGTTCAAACATTGCTCTACAGGGATATGTTGATGCAGATATGGCAGGTGACAGAGATAACAGGAGGAGCACTACATGATATGTATTTACTGTAGGTGGAATAGCTGTCAGTTGGGTTTCAAAAATCCAAAGTGTTGTTGCACTTTCAACAACAGAAGCAGAGTATGTTGTTGCTACAGAGGCTAGTAAAAAAATGATTTGGTTACAAAGGTTTATGGATGAATTGGGTAAGAAGCATGATATGGGCATGTTATACAGTGATAGCCAAAGTTCCATTCATCTTGCAAAGAACTCAACATTTTATTCTAGGACTAAACACATACAGCTCAAGTACCATTTCATATGGTCTGTATTGGAAGATGGACAGCTGAAGCTGGAAAAGATACACAATAGCCAGAATCCTGTAGATATGCTAACAAAAGTTGTAACCAGGGAGAAACTGAGATTATTCTCAGTTTCAATTGGTCTTCAACGATGACGATGAAGATGAGAAATAGGCAAGTCCAAAAAGGAGTCATTTTCCAGCAAATGAAGCAACGGTAGGGTTGCTAAAATCAGTCTCCAAGTAGAAGATTGTTGGGTGTGGAGCGCAGTTATCTTGTTTATTTTGTATCACAGCATTGGACCCATGTACCTTAATGTGGCCACAATGCCGCCCATAATTAAACGCTTCCTAGGGGGTCTAAGGGGGGCAGCTGTGACTTTATGGAGCCCCCCTGGAAGGGGGATACGGGGGCAGTGCCCGCAAAGCTAAAAACATATGTAAAATTACCTTGTAAAAGTACTATAATTTCTAGTCAATCTGGGCCGTTCATTATGTAGATGATCTGATGGTAGAAGTTATGTTTAGTTTAGGGTTTTTTTTTTTTTTCCTAGAAGGCAACCCCTCGCTTTGTATGAGGGTATTGTATTGCAGCTATGTATTGTACGTGTATTCTCAGAGCGAGAAATAGATAGGGAGACTGTGAGAGAGAAAAAATGATATTATAGCGGATCTGTCGTAGGTTGTCTCTTCATTTTGCTAGATAATAGAAAGGAAGGACTGGCTGTTCAGGGTGGACGTTGCCCAAACTGGGTGAACCATGTATATCTGTGTCTCTTCAGTTTTATGTTTTTTGTGTGCTTGTGTTCTCCACATATTTTATGTGTTTCATTGCTCTATAATATCTAATTTTATAACACTAGGACAAACCCTAGAGCCACTAAATGGGTGCTTTAACTCTAAAATAAAATACCTGGAGCATGAAACCTATGCTCCGAAAATAAAAATAATAATTTTTCTTTCATTTTACAAAATGTAAGAGCCTCATGGCTACCACCAATCAATCAAATTGCGAGGGAGGACTGGTGATATATGGACCCACATCTAATATAAACAAATCAAAATCACATTTCATATTTATCAATATTGGACCTAGATACACATTTTCAACATGTTATGCACACTAGCCTCATCCAAAATACCAGTGATAGTGAAAGGAACACTCGTTTTGATAGAAGTAATGTAAAACTATTATTAAATGATTCAAAAGTAATTTAGGATTTCTGACTTATAATACTAACATTGATAAAATTTATTACAATTTTACTACTACCCTTTCCAATACCATTAAAAATATTCTCTACTAAGGTATTGTATAAAAATAATAACATAACTTCCAACCTTTGGTATGAAAAATATTGTAAAAATGTCAGGAAAGTAATTAGACACACTCCTAATGAAACTATAAGGCTCTAAAATATAATTATATACAAATCTCTTACTAAAAATAAGAAGAGGTCATATATTAATAAAATATAATAGCACCTTATTCACCTTCCTAAAATTGTTCCCAGAAAGTTTTGGTGGAACGTGCTTGTTCATACAACAAAAGGTAAGCATTTGATCCCCTTAGTAAATTGGGAAATCTATATTAATAAGTTGTATCACTCTCGAGACACCATGTGTTCAGATATCAATGATTATAGGAAACAGGGTTTGATTAATCTTTCTTGATAATTACTTATGAATTATGTTGGATTCTTTTACTTCTTTATCTTTTGATCTTTCATTAATAAATTAAAAAATTATTAGTGTATGAATATCACAAGAACAGGAGACATAAGTTATAGGTGCTCACCCATGGAAAAACACTTACAAGGGGAAAGCCTAGTAAAAAAATTTCATTCAGTATATTCCAATCAACATGAGACACTTCGAGACTTCTTAGAGCTAGACAAATACCTCCTCTAACCACCAAGTCAATGCTACATTTTAATAGACGATCTCAGACAAAATTTCCAAGTGAAAACTTCCCAACACAGTTTTAATCTAGAATTTCGCCCCCCCTACAACTGAACTTCGACCCCTAGCAACAAAATTTGACAACTACTATAGACATACAATTATGACCCTAAAAACTACTTATAGAATTCACACGTGTGAGAGATAGATAGCCTAGAAACACAATTTAGGTCTTCCCTGAACATTTCTTCCTTCTTCAACTACTTCACTTTCCTTTCTACCTCTCTCCCTTGAAGATCATACTTATTGAGTGAATGCTCCAAATGGTTCGAACTGCCTCTCCTTATATAGCCTTTCTAATGGGTCAAATTTCCATAATGTAGACTTAATGGGGATAGGGATGAATTGGTGTGGAGGTGAGAAATAACATTTTTGACTCAAAAATAATTATTTTTACGTGGTACAAAGGAAAATGAAGGGTCTAATAAAAATAAAAATGACTTTAATGACTCATGAAAAAACCTAGAATCCTTCAATGGAGGCCTTGACTTAGAAAACATTGAACCAAGAATGAATCCCATGTTTTAATAAGTAGTTTTCTTTAATCATGAATTTTATTTTGACAAGTAAAATTATAAAGACCAAAAATATTTACATTTTTCAACACTCCCTCTCAACTAGGGGGGTATTCATAATTACATGCATATAAGAGTACATGGAATATGCCAAAATGAAATGAACTATGAAGAGTTCTATCAAACTCAACATTGTGGACTAGATACCTAACTAGTGTATTCTATTTGTCATGGGACTAAGGGGATTCAAGATTTAGTCATTCTAGGTACCATCAGGATTTTTAACTCTACCACCAACCGAGGGATATAGTTGTGTATCCAAGGTCGGAGTTCCATGACCAACACTACTCTTCCTCTTCGAGATCTAGACATCAGGACATAGGTTGGTCATATGTCCTTTCGAACACATTTCTATAATATGTTCCATCTCTTCTAATCAACTAAATTATATATATCCATCAATCTAAGCATGCTTCAGATGTTCAATGTTTCATCGAGAGATCCTGGACAATCACAACCCCAATCACAATAAAATTTCAAATATGTGTATATATTTATACACACACACACACAAACACACACACACACACAAATACAAACACAAACCTTCGGAGCCCTCAATCATTCATGTGTTTATTATATCATCATTAAGCTCTCCAAATACATCTTGTTGGAAGCTTTCTTCTTTCACTTCTTCAGCAACAACAGATACAACCTCAGTACTTTTCAACTCTTTTTTTTCCAACTCTATAAATCATGAACATTCATCTGTAGTACTTTCATTCATTTGGTTTATATATACAAGTACAAACACAAACCTTCATGTTCATCAATCATTCACATGTTTCTTATATCATCATTAAGCTCTCCAAATACATCTTGTTGGAAGCTTTCTTCTTTCACTTCTTCAACAACATCAAATACAACCTCAATACTTTTAAAGTCTTTTGTTTGCAAATCTATAAATCAAAAACTTTCATCTGTAGTACTTTGATTCATTTAGTTTCATTCTTACTTCACTATATTCACAATCATAATATTCCCTCCCTCTCAACTAGGGATATATACACTTTCTGCTATCCACGCTCCCTCTCAACTTAGAAAGATCAACAAATTCATAATATCGGAGAAACATTATTCTTTCAAGATATTATTTCTTTCTTATGGCATCAAGGTCATCTTGATCATCACCACTCGTATAGGTTCATTCATCATGCTTACCAATATTATCAAGTCATCTTCACTTACAAACATCTTTAACATCTTGAATATTATGCTCGCAAATATTTAATAGTAGGTACAACCAAAAACGAATATAGAAAAGCATGAAGTTAACTATGTAATTACAATGTCCTTTCACACATTTCTTCATTTCGGCTGATTTTGAAAAGGACTTTTTTTGGGCTGAGTTTTCAAAGGACTCTTTTTTTCTTAATATTCAAAGGACATTTTTTGGAGGTATGTGACACATTTTTGGGATGCTTTTTGTGCTTAATTTTCAAAGGACATTTTTTTGGAGGTATTTTGTTTCTAGAGGTTTTTGGGCATAATTTTCAAAGGACATTATTTTGGAGGTATTTATTTTTAGAGGTTTTTGGGCTTAATTTTCAAAAGACATTTTTTGGGCTTAGTTTCCAAAGGACTTTTTTTAGGCTTAATATTCAAAGGACATTTTTTGGAAGTATTTTTTAAAGTGATATTTTTTTAGAGGCTTTTTGGGCTTAATTTTCAATGGACATTGTTTGGAGGTATTTTGTTTTTAGAGACATTTTTTTAGAGGTTTTTGGACTTAATTTTCAAAGGACATTTTTTGGAGGTATTTTTTAAAGTGACAATTTTTAAGAGGTTGGGCTTAATTTTCAATGGACATTTTTTGAAGGTATTTTTCGAAGTGACATTTTTTTGGAGTATGTGTTTTGGGTTGAAGTAAATATTTTATAATGATTTTTTAAAATGAGTTTTTATCTAACTTTATAAATGATTCTTTTTTTGTAGAAATTGGAAGGAAATATTTTGAGCTTCATTTCATTTTTAGAAGACCTTTTTATCTCATATTTTTTAAAGTAAGTGTTTTGGATTGAAATATGTATTTTGTGAAAAATTGTTAAAATGAGTTTTATTTTTAAATTAAATCTTTTGTGATTCTTTTTTTAATTGAGTTTTTGTGTAAATTTTTGAAGCGTGTTTTTTGAGCTTCATACTCAATCATCATTAGAAATCGAAGGAATTGCAAGATAAAATATGATCGAAAAAGAGACCATGAGGAAAACATAGAACAGGGGAGAGAATATCGCAAAAAAAAAGAAAGAAGAATGCTCAAATATTGAAAGGGAAAATTAACCTCAACTAGAATTTGAAGCAGGTATGTTTAAATGTAAATTTTATAAATTCGATATTTATGATTTTCCTAGTGTAAATTGTGAAACTTAACTTTTATTTGATGAACTAATTCGAAAAATATTTTGCAATGTAAAAATAGAGAGATATCCCTCAAAACATTGATGATGAGATACAAAATTTTGAAAGAAATTCAAGTGAGGAAATTGAATCACCAGGATGTATATATATATATATATATATATATATATATATATATATATATATATATATATATATATATATATATATATATATATATATATATATATATATATATGTTGACAAACATGTGTATTATTGAAATTATACATATTTATTAATTTAGTTATTTATTGAATATGTAAGCTTATTATGTACATTTAATTCGAATATGTACACATGAAATCAATATTGATGATGAGATGCTAGAAAATGTTGACACTCACACATATGGAGATAAAAAGTTGACCATGTTATACGATATCATGTTTATCGCATTATTGATTCGTTCTTCAAAAAAGAAAATGTGGTAGTTCAAGCCCAACTGTTGAAATATCTCTTAACATCAAGGAAATTAAAATATACTACAACTTTATTGGGTATTCAAAAATTAAAAAAAAAAAGATAAAAAAATGAAGGAAGATGTGATACAAAATACAAATAGTGATCTAAATTCAATTAGACTATCTAGAAACAAAAATGTTTCAGATGCACATAGAGTAATACATATGGCAGTGGTTTCATCAGGTACTAAAGAGAATCGCTTGGTAAAATCTATTGCATGGGCATTAGGAACCTCATGAAAAAATTTGCACAAACATCAAAAATTTTGGTTGCAAATAGATGTAAATGATGAACTTGCTTTTAAACAACTATTTGTAGGCAACCATACAAATATGTACTTGGATAAAATGTTAAAAAAATAATATACGAATATTGGATGAAAAATTAATGTGTTTCACCAAAAGCAAGAGAAGTGATGCAAAGAAGAATAACACGAAATCAGTACAAGGAACATCTAGAAAATTTCTTGGACACCACTCAGATAGATTTGTTCAACAAGTTCAAAGAAGATAATTGTGAAATTGATGTCTCAATCAATGGTTTTGTGCAACAAAAACCATGGTATGTAAAACCTGCCATGGTACGCGACACTTGTTGTCGTTATCATGTGCAATTTCAGTTATATTATAACACATTCCGTAATTTTGGTAAGACAGTTTGGAAATATTCACCTCCTCCTTCCACTATCCATGATTTCATATCTCAAATTCTATGTGGAAGAGAAAGCCGTGAATTATTTTACCAAAAGAAATGTGTTGGTGGTAAAAAATGCGATGATTGTGGAAATTTGAATAAATTTCAAAAAATATATCGTACTAATATAAATGATCAATCATTTTCCAACATGAAAGTGAAATGGAAGAGATATGAATATACCCATACATCGATTCAAGGTTCAAGTGCTAAAATAAATGATTTTCAAGAAGAAGAAATTTTTGTGATAGATATTTTGAGAAAGTTTGAGGAAGAAATTTATAAATACATAAAGCATTCCGATAGAGCTCGATGGCAGGACTTGCAATTCAAAAAATTCTGTGAATTTTTTCCACTAGGGAACATTTTGTGAGTAGTTGATTATACAGAAAAGTACACATTTATTCCATAAAAATAAATTCAAAGTGAATACTATCATTCTGACCAAATCTCAATGCTCGTCCATATTCTATATAGACATACTGAAAAAAAATGTTGATCATAAAGAAAGCACCAATGAAAATCGGCACGGTATTGAATAATATCACTTTTATACCAGTGACGATCATACACATGATACATATTTTGTACAACACTGTTTTGAAAAGATCTATGAATCCTTGAAAAGTTGTGGAATAAAATTCAATGAACATTGGATATGGCCAGATGGATGCACAGGTAAATTCAAATCTTCATGATCATTCTTTTGGTTGTGTCGTCTTCATATGAAAACCTACATTAAACATTGTTGGAATTTCTTTGAGACTGGTCATGGAAAAGGAGAACATTACAGTGTAGGGGAATGCATAAAACGAGCACTTCAAAGATATCAAATGGACCACTTTGCAAACCGACTTGTATGAGCTAAAGAAGTTGTTCAATGGTGCATCATTTCCCTAAGCCATGAGACTAACCGATCAAAGGAAGTGTAAAGGTACAATAAATTTAATTTTTATTGGATTTCTAATTTTAAAAAATACATTTATCACAATGATTATTTTGATGGTATTTTGATATCATATTTATATTCTTCTTTGAATTTTCCATATAGTTTTTTTTGGCATATTGGGGTCCAAGATGTATATAGATCGATTTGAGATGATGTTGAAACAATAAAAGGGACTCAAAAATTTCATTCAATTAAAACAAAGTTGTCCAGAAATGTGTTTGCATTGGATAAAAGAAAATATTCTTGTTTTTTTCATGTTTGCATAGATAACATAGAATCCAATGATTTTTGTGAAAACAAAATGTATGTAAAATATTGGAAACATATAGAACTAAATACAAAGGGGAAAATTTCCGTTGCAATATTTGAAGAAATGCAATCAGAGAAGACTAAAATATCATCTATGGTGATTGAGTTTTTGAGCTTGTTAGAGAAGGTAAGATTTCAATTGCTTTCAAATGATAAAGATCTATAAATAGATAATAAAATGAAGGACACATGTAAATTTTAAATTTATTTTTTCATGCTAATTATGAGCTAAATTTTAATACATGAGTTTTTTTTATTGTGTAGGAGATGTTTTTGCTGTAATTGCACCTACTATGAATGACGAAAATGTGAAGTATTATTTGATGCATTGCATTGAATGGAAGATGAAATTATTATAAGAATATGATGATGAAAATTTTATATATGACAGAGGGTCTATTATTCTGAAAGGTTATTTTTTCAGACAAACTAATTAAATTGGGGATTTTTTTTTACTTTCAAGCTTCTTGATGTCATAAGTTTTCAATATAATCACTTGGTGAGTGCAACACGCATAAAGTTGATAGAAGTTTAATCAAAGAAAAAAATGAAAATTAAGAAATGGAAAATGTCAAAAGCCGATCATGAATGGATAATTGAAGATGGCATTCCATTCCAATTTTTTTGATTGAAATGCCCAACAATTTCTTCTCTTTGCATTCATCTTTAAGAACTTCCAGAACTCAACTAAAAATTAAACTGCCTTCCTATGTTATCTGTATTTAATTTTTTGCACATGTACATTTTTTTGGTACATGCACATGAGTAATTTATACATGTGTACACATACACATGTCTAGATTATCTGGCCTAAATGATTTCATACATTCTCTGGTACAATTTTTCATAATGTCATTATTGCAAAATGTACATATATGTGTATGTAGCATAGTTTATATAATGCAAATTTGAAGTTGCACGATTTTGTTTTAGACATGTGTCTATTAAAATTAAATTATAATATTCATTCTTGAATGCAAAATGTGTGGTATGTGTTTTGTAATTTCCAGTTTACTATCAACTGAAAGTATTTTTTTTACGTGCATGAATGAAAAATGTTGTGTACTGGATATATATTTTCTAAAATGAAATTTTAAGATTTTTATGATTGTTTGACACATCTAAGAAAATCTAGAATCTTATGATTTTATATATATATATATATACATCGATATGTATTGTACTTCAATCATTTTAACATATATTCAAACATGTACTGCAATCATTTTTATGTACATATATTCATGTGAACATTTTTTTGTTTGTAACTTGGGCTAAACTATATTAAAAGCATGAAAAACTATATAGAGGCAATGGGAAGAGATGGCAAGACGTGCTTAGCATATCCTTGCCTTGGTAGTGTTCAAAATAAACCAAGTTTGGTGTTGTCTCAAAGGAGGAAAATAACCGCTTAAGAGTTTCATCCAGTCTTGTAATACAAAATATTCATTGGCCCATATAAAAACAAAAGATATGAAGTATATATTGAGGTGAAAATCATGGAGTTCATTCATCTTCATCTATTATCTGGTCCTCTTCCTCTATCAGGCACCCATATTCTCTAGCAATGGCTTCCTCTTTAGTTGTGGGAATTCGAGGAGGCTTCGGAGGGGTCGGATGGACAATGGAAGCGTTTAGGTACTCGGCCTCGTAATATCCAGTCCAGACACCATCTGAATCAATAACCCAAATGCCTATATCCCCCATCGTGAGCTCATAACCTGGAAGAGGGTTGGTTTTCCTGGGTAAAGGATCAACAAATTGCAGAATAGTGGACTTCCTGGCTCTTCTACCCTTGGGCTTCTTCGGAGGCAAAAAAGTCTCCCCATGAACGTTATCAAATGCTCAAGGATCCTGCACCTAGAAATGTAGATTGCTCATTGGATTCCAATCATTGGTTGTTGCCATGATGAGAGTGACCTAGAAATGCACCTTTGTAGCTGCCTCTAATGGGTTTCTCTCATTGGTGCAGGGCCATGGTATGGCTTCTGACCTATACATTTTATGATTTTTTTTAGATTTTAAAATGTCGATATGTATTGTACTTAAATATCGCCTAAATAATAGGTGTAAATTTTCTAAAATTATATAACATTCACACTTCATGTACATTCCAACTTCATTTTATATTTAACAAATATAGTGACAACTTGAGTTTTAAAAACAAAACATTATATCACAACATGAGATCACATGTGAAATGTAGTTGAACTATCCAATTTAAAAACAAAACATTATATCACAACTTGAGATCACATGCCAAATGTAATTGAGCTATCCACTTTAAAAATAAAACATTATACACGACATGAGATCACATGCCAAATGTACTTTATCCAAAATATACATGTGTTTTGTAAAATTTGAAATTTCCATCTAGATTTGAATTTTATATTTAACAAACAAAATGACAACTTGAGTTTTAAAAATAAAACATTATATCACAACATGTGATCACATGCCAAATCTAGTTCAAATATCCAAAATATACACATATGTACATATGTTTTGTAATTTGAAATGTCCATCTAGATTGATTTTATATTTAAAAAATAAAATGACAACTTGAGTTTTAAAAACAAAACATTATATATCACAACATGTGATCACATGCCAAATGTAACTATCCAAAATTTAAAATCATTCTTGATAAAAGTAAATGTAGTTTAAAACTATATATCCAAACAGTAAAACATCTCCAAAATTTTTATCTCACATGAACAATAAAATTAAATATATATATATCTAATTCGATGTATAATTCTATAAGTATCAAGTTATATAGAAAATTAAATATGACTACATAGATAAGACTATATATAAAAAAGTAAATTTAAGACTAGATCTATCAAATATAATGTTGCATACATGTGCATCATCCATTAAATATAGATGGATCTAGTGTCTCTGCCAACAATGTTATGATCCTTGTGCTATCCTGTGAAGCATGGGGAACCTGTACACAATGTGTACACACTAAATTTTAATGTTTTAAAATTGAATGAGAATATAGAGATTCATGTTAAAAAAATAAATGAAAAAAAGAAATCATGCAATACCTCATGTGGTTCCCTCTCCATTGTGTTTTGTTTCTAATCCATTAAAACTTTCTCCATAGGAACACCTTCCACAGTAAATTGTACAATATACATGTAAAAGAATATATATATATATATATATATATATATATATATATATATATATATACATTACAAAACTTAAAATTTAAATGCATATATAAAATAATTTTCAATAATACTAAAAAAAAAAGCTAGACAACTTGTTCAAATGGTTCAAATGGTGTGGATGTTCCTATCTCCATCATGCACTTCATCGCTAGAGTCCATGGAGAAGAAAAATCATCTCAATTTATCATAAAACTTTTGAACTTCAATTTATAGTTTATAACTTAAACATATTTAAGAGAAAAAATGAGTACTTGTGATGGTGGATCTGGCACATATACTAAGGGTGGCTTCGAAATAAAATCTCCAGAAACCTAAAATTCAAAAAATTGTAAATTGTAAATTAACTCAAGATCTAGGGATCTCATTTTTTAATGGAACTTTTGAGCTGCAAAATATAACTTAAAAGCATATTTAATAGTGAAAATTTGTTCATACTTGTGATGGTGGATTTGGCACATCTCCTAAGGAAGAAGAAGGTACATCCATCCCAAAAACATCAGACAGAATCAGAATCTGTTAACATTTAATTATATATACATGTACATGTGTGCACGATTATTTATTTTAAAAATATGTCATCATGTTTCGATATAATATATAAAAAATAATTATACATCGTCATGGTCACTTAAAAAACACTAACATGTGCCAACATATCATCTTGATGGTGAGAACCATCTTAATTGTATGATTGATGGTTGTTAACACTGGAAAATCGTACAAGAAAAAAAGACATTTTTAATGTGAGGCATAAGGATTTATAAGGCTGAGAGACATTAGAGAATTTGGAAAGTATTTAAAAATTTCTAAGGTCTGTGGAAAAATCAAATTTGAACTAGTCATAAATTCTTTTGCGCGCAAAATCCTTCGATAAGTGCGCCTTTTCATGCCTTTTGACCCAAAAAGCGCGTGATCCTGGGAGTGGCAGAAGTTGCTTTCCAGGACCACAAAAACACACTCGAGGACATTGATTCCACACTTGAAGCCACCTAAGGATAGCCACCCAAGCCTCCTTATGACATCAAAGGAGCACACAATGGAATAAATGTGGCACACAATGAAATCGCCCTCCTCTCTTGGGTCACCATCCACAGTGTACCAAGAGAGTTAAGGAGGATTTGAATTCTCCTATAAAAGTCCACCAAGAGATGAACAACTTGAGAGCACATTTTTATGCTGGCCAGAATTGCCTCAAGAAATACCATCAGTGTGTAATCCAGAGCAGAGATAGAGGGGAATCATTTTTTGGCCATCCATCAACTTCAGTCCACCATAGTAGAGAGAGGGAGACTTTGCACCAAGGCAGCTTGGGAGTAAATAAATCGTTGCACCGGGACATAAAACAACAAGTTCTAAGGGCCCCTTGGCAAGTGGGTTAAATTTTCATCCTCATTTCCTACCAGTACTCAATAAGAGGGGATGTAAGCACTGCTTTTTGGATGATTGAAGTTGTTTATCTCTATTTAGAGCTTTTGTGTTATTAGTTTTAGTTTTAGTTTAATTCTTATGTTTGAATATACATGTTATTTCAATATCTAGTATGTTTATGTTCTACCATGTTATGTTAACTTGCTTGACTCCATATCTTTTCTGCCTGTGACTAATAACATGACAGGGTAAACCACACCCGTTAAGTTGGTGTGATTTTGTACATGCATGCACCAAACACACTAACAAAGGATTGGGGACTCCACTAACTTTTATTTCCAAGTTCATGTGGTTCTGCATTTTTTCAAAGACGTCCGTCTATGCTGTGGAGTTGGGCTGAAATTGCCCCCTTTTTCTCCTTCAGTCCCTAGTTCATCCCAAGTGACAGACTCAAGTAGGAAAACTCCAAAAAATTACTCTTGCAGGAATTTTCACGCATTTCCCTTAGACAGGCGTGCCTAGGGTGTGCGTTCAGAGCTGACTTGCATGTAGACATCGCGCCTGTTTCAACCTTTTGTGCACAAAAGACAGAATGAGAAATTTCTCCCATATTTCTATCTTTTCCTACTTGTGAAGTGGCTGGAATCCTAGAATACATCTTCCACCACTGGTTGAGGTGCCCCGCAGCTTGCTAAAGCTCACTCTTAGCTTCTTTTGGTAGGCTTGGTGTTAGTTTTATTTCAAGTTGATTTTTGCAAAGTTCACACATAGTTGAAGTAGGGGGGAAAATTAACTTGCATTCCAAAAAAAAATTATGTTTTGCAAATTTGGGTACCAACACACCTAGATAATTAGCCAAAGTAAGTGGCTGAATTCCACACATGCTTAGCTAGTCCATTTTTCTAGTGCAAAAGTCATTAGTTTAGTTTAATTTTTGCACTAGGATTTCGGGACAAGGATCAAATTGTCAATAGAAGAGAAAGTAATATATGTTGCCTTTTCACCCTTCAGTGATCCTAGGTAGACTTATGAATGCTCTTTATTCACATATCACCATCTCCCTATAGTTGATCACATAGTTTAACTAGGAAAAATAGAAAACGACCCATATCAGCACATGTTTTTATTTTGAGCAAGGAACAATAGAACATAGTTTAATAGGATATTTTGAAAAGTATCATCACATATCCATACGTTCAAACTCTGTTCTTGTTCACTTTTTTCTCACACCCATACACATACTAAGAAAAGAAAAGACACGTAAAACTAACGTAACATAACTCGCTAAATTCTCCCCACATAGGGCACAAAAGAATTTATATTCTAAGTTAGGATCAAGGGGTAGGCATATAATAATCTGCCTGGATCATTATTCATCTTGAAACATAGAAGTTGAATGTTTCGGGAACTTTCAAATCCACCTATCATCCCGTGGAAAAGGAAACCCAAGCGTGACAAAGACCCGATTCAGAAGGGGTTAGGCTTAGGCACAGTGCGTGCGGTATGGGGCTACCTCACCCAGCTGATACTCTGTACTATTGGCTAAACTACCAAGAAGCCCGAGACTCGAATGCTCACGTGGGATGATGGTACCTAGTGGAAAAAATTAGGGCATCCTTTCCCTATAGGTGATGGTGTAGGCAAGCACTAGATCCTCTATCCTTACCTCAGTGGATTTTCTTCAGTTGACTAGGGGCGTCACCAAATCTTATAGGAAATTGTGCTAACACTCACAAGATATCTTCTCAAGGCCCAATTACATTTAAGTGTGTGAGGATTATTAGGTGTTATAGGATTTGAGTATCATGAGAAAACAAACAAAAAACATATTTTTTGATTGACTGGCCACATAAGATTAATTTAAAGGGACAATTTATTTTATTTTCGGTATTTTTTTATGTGCGTGATCAAAAATTTTCTTTCATAGGTCGACCATATGTTTCATTGATATATAATATATAATTTTCTAACAACTGGTCTCAAAGCCGAAGGTCTATTTGGATGATAAAATCGTAGGAAAGAAGGGTTCCTGGTTCGAGTGGGAGCAATGGGGGAAGATGGTAAGTTTAGGGTCGAGAAATTTAACAGCGAAAACTTCCCACTATGGAAGATGCAAATGGAAGATTATCTGTATTAGAAATATTTTTACCTGCCATTGAGAATAATTTTTGGCCTGGACCCCCCAACAACAAAAGTAGAGTATGTTGCTGCTACAGAGGCTAGTAAAGAAATGATTTGGTTACAAAGGCTTATGGATGAATTGGGTAAGAAGCATGATATGGGCACGTTATATAGTGATAGGCAAAGTGTCATTCATATTGCAAATAAATCAACATTTCATTCCAGGAGTAAACACATACAGCTCAAGTACCATTTCATACGGTCAGTATTGGAAGATGGACAGTTGAAGCTAGAAAATATAAACACTAGCCAGAATCCTACAGATATGCTAAAAAATGTTGTAACTAGGGAGAAACTGAGATTATGCTCAGTTTCAATTGGACTTCAAGGATGTAGATGAATATGAGAAACAACGAGGTCCAAAGAGGAGTCATTGTCCAACAAATGAAGCAGTGGTAGAGTTGCTATAATCAGTCTCCAAGTGGGAAATTGTTGGGTGTGGAGCCTGATTATCTTGTTTATTTTGTATCACAGTGTTGGACTCCTGTACCTTAATGTGGCAGAAATGCCACCTGTAACTAAATGCTGCCTAGGGGGGTGGTTGCGACTTTATGGAGCCCCCCCTAGCAGGGATTTTCGGGGGCAGCACCCCATAAGATAAAAACATATGTAAAATTGCCTTGCAAAAGTACAGTAATTTCTAGTCAATCTGGGCCGTTCATTAGGTAGATATCTGATGGTAGAAGTTATGTTTATTTTAGGGTTTGTTTTTCCTAGAAGGCAACCCCTCGCTTTGTATGAGGGTATTGTATTGTGGCTGTGTATTGTATATGTATTCTCAGAGCGAGAAGCAAATATGGAGACTGTGAGAGAGAACAGAGGATATTACAGTGGATCTGATCTAGGTTGTGTCTCTTCATTTTGCTGGATAATGTAAAGGAAGGACTGGTTGTTCGGGGTGGATATAGCTCA